>PVJS01010081.1:0-38966 GCA_004027185.1 Glis glis | reverse complement strand
GCATCCACAATGCACCAAACATGGCACCCAAGCCGGTCATCACTGGGCATCCACAATGCATCAAACATGGCACCCAACCCGGTCATCACTGGGCGTCCACAATGCACCAAACATGGTACCCTGTGCTCACAGGTAAGTCAACCATGAACAGAACAGACCTCCTCTCCCATTCTTGTGAAATTAACATTTTAAACTATTTACATAAAATTAAACCATATTTTCTTTCCAATTATGTTCTGAATAGCAGCAGGAAGTACCAGAGAGGCACAGCAGAAGTAGTCTTTGCTGGATTAACAGATCATATAAGATCCTAACACATTATTCAGAGGCATAGAACGATGATGAGATCTCATGATATCTTACACACACACACACTTTTATCTCATACATGAAAGATATGTTCTTTATTTAGAACTAACTGAAAGAAAAACTTCAGTTCTTAGAGTTTTAATAAAGAGAAAATATAGGGCAAAATCCTCCCCATGGGGGATCCTACAGTTGGTTTTCTCACATGTGAGAAAACTAGAGAACAATTCAAGAAAATACAGTCAAGTCCTCCTACTTTCCTGTCCACCTCTATTAAATGTAAACACAGATTCTGCCTTCTTAAGGGAGCAGACTGCTTCTAAGAACTTGGCATTAATTACTGGGATGCAGATGGGTACAAATAGATGCTGCCAGCTATAAATGAGTTGGATCTGTTCAATAAATTAGGTCTCATCAGGAATATGTTATATGTCCTGAAAGTCATAAAAGAGCATTTCTTTGTAATTACATCACTTCTGCATCTTATTTCTAAATTCATCTGAATTGCTGCAATTTAATCAACTCACCAGAAGCCTATTATGGTCAAGACACAGCAGCAGTCTCTGGAGATAGAACAGTGAACACAATAGTCCCACACGGCACCTGCCCTCTGGGAGCTTACATTTTAGTGGAGGATCCAAAAACAGGTTAAAAAAACCCACATAAATAAATGCAAACTGTGAAAAGTCTATGGAAACCAAGGCAGCAGTAAGGAAGACAATTGCTTTAGACGGAGTGGTCAGGGAAGGCTTAGGTGTGAGTAAGGATTAGTAGCATTTCAGCCAGGCATGAGCAAAGGACTCATGGATCCTTCCAGGGTCATGACCGTGGAGAAGGGGCGTGTGGGGCAGAGATTCGAAGGGTGTCATGAATCTGCTCTTCATTCCATTGATGGGGATAAAAAAAATGGGGAATCAAGGACAAATCTTTCTTTTCAGTTGAGTAAATGAGTGGAGGGGATGGCCATACTGGAGGGAAGAAGAGAAATGAAGGGAAGACAGGTTTGTCCAGGTGACACTCAGAGGAAGAGGGACTTCATGTGTGATGGCTTCTGTCTTCTCAACATGAGATGAAGTCTCTGGTCAAATGTTTTGTCGCAGAAAAAATAATTTCCATAGACCATTAGCTTCTTCTCAAGCCCCTTTCCCCCCAATATTTTTGACCTGCAAATTTGTGAGTGACCATTTTTCCAATTTCCCCCTCTTAGCATTTTACCCCCCTCGCCCCTCTTAGAACTTCTACCATCTTTTCCCTCTCATTGAGCCACTTAGCTTCAAGAATGCAGGCATTGGAGTGTAGTACACATACTCAGTTCTCCCCAGATACAGATTCTGCTGAAATCCAGACCCAAGGGAACTGCAAAATGAGGTAGAGTATGTTCCGTTTCTTCTAGTTTCGCTGTCTTTCCACTTTAGGACACCCTGATTGCTTTGGGGGAATGTGGAACAGTGCTTTCTTCCATTGCCAATTTAATGACCCTATTATACTAATTGCCCCTTTCACCATAATATCCACTCTTCCTCCCATATTTCAGACAAATGACCTAACTTTCCCAACACAGCCCAGGAGGACTTTACCATCCACCCAGGTAAAATGCCACTACATCATGCTAATGTTCGTATATGCATATGCTATATCACAAAGCTACTGGAGGAAGTAATAGTCTAACAAGTAAATATAATTATATTATTATACTGTAATTTCCTACCATTATTTACAAAACCTGAGCTCCATCAGGTAGGAGGATGGGGGACTCCAGTTTCATTTTGTGTTTAGAGTAAAAATATATGGAAAAAAATGACATGTAGCGATAAAACCTTGTTGAGGAGAAACAAGATTTACCAATCTGCATCAATCAGTCATTCATTAATTTTTTATATCTCAAATATTCATTGAGCATTTAGAATGTGCTCTGTGACCTCACCTCATGTCCTTGGCATTGGAAATTTAAAAGTTGAATAAGAACAGATTATAGCAGAAGAGCAAGTAGAGCTAAACTCAAAGTGTCACAAGAACTGGGACTTAGAAGGGACAGCTGATTAGCTTCCAAGAGCTTGCAGGAGGAATGGGCAGTGCAGATAATGGTCAGCAAAGGTGTACATTGAAGAGGTGATAGATTTTGTGTGGGGGGGTACTAGAGACTGAATCCAGGGTATTCTACCTGTGGCTATACCTCCAACCCTCTTTTATTTTTATTTTGAAACAGGGTCTCACTAAGTTGCTGAGGCTGGCCTCAAACCTGCTATCCTCCTGTCTCAGGCTCCCAAGTACTGGGATTATAGGCATGGCCATCGTGCTAGGCTGAAAGGGTGATATTTAAACCAAGATCAGAGTAATACTATGTGGTCATGGGGTAGGGATTACAGGTGAGGAAGGGGAGAGAGAATGAGAAGAAAGAAAAGGTGGGTGATTATAGAAAAAGAGGCAGAGGCAAGATGGAGAAGCAACTTCTCCCTCTTGAGAAGTTCTCCACTTTGCATTTCATAAATGACGTCTATCAATGCTTTGTGAACCTCCATTTACAAGTGTTTGATCACTCTGGATATTATATCTCTTTGCCTCTCACTCTGCGCACACTGTGTGAACATTCTTCTCTTTCAAAAAGATGCTCCATGTTGTTTAGTTGAACATAAGATCACCGCCTCAGACAAAGAACCGTTTCCTCTGCCAAAGCCGACCTCCAAACCTGATACTTGTCTCCTAATGAGTTAGGCATTAGGCATCATGCATCTGCCAATGCACCGGAGTTTCCTGCAGTATGGTGCTGATGGAGAATTGCAGGTGGAGGGCTGCAATAATCCAGAACAAAGAAGCAGGAGTCTCAGTCCTCAAATTCCACAAAATCTAATCGATGATTGAAAACAACTGAGGAGCAGTTCTTCCGACCGAAGCTGAGTGCTCGGGAGATGAATAAAGTGACCATCGGCACTTGTGAAGTATGTTAGGAAGGTTTCCTGGGCTGGCTTCTGCTGCATTCTGTGTTTCAAGGTGGTTCAGGCTGTGAGAGGCCGAGAGGTGAGAGAGGGAGGCGCCCATGACCAGGGACTCAAAGCAGGTGGAACATACTAGACCCAGGAAGTCTTTAGGTGCTGAATGACGGGCACCGCCCTGCAACTGGTGCCCATTTGTTTTCCTGACTCAGAATTGACATTCATAGAAAGATTAAAATAAAAAAAGGACTTAGTTCTTTGGCAAACCAATAACAGGCTTTGGGATTTTGCTTAAAACATTTTGAATAATCCTATTAGCAGCTTAGAAAAATAGGGTTATTTTAATGACAGAGTATATATATATCTATATATTTCCCATCCACCAGTGTCTGAAGGAGATTATCCACACTAGCTGAAGTCTACCCTCTTTCTGGGACTTATCCCTGTCACCAGGTTTGGAGAGGCAGGAAGGAAAAGAACCACTCAGCTGCTCTTCTGGAGCTGAGCCTACAAGATAATATCTTTGTTTGCCTCCTTGCCCCATGGCCTAAAGACTGGTTCTCTGTGGTGTCTGGTCAGTTCAGGCCCCTGGGACTGCACTGCACTGCACAGTACCGTGGCCAGAGTCAAATCACAGAGCAGCAGACCCAAGCCATGCACAGTTCTTCCCATTTCATATATATAATGGGAATAGCAATAATATTCAAGTCATGGTGCTGTCTTGAAAATTAAATAAAACTATGTAAATGGAGGCACAAGACCAGATAGCTAGACCACCAGTTCTGATTGCTGTTGGTGCTGGTCTGGATGCCTCTCATGTCTGAGAGCCTATTCCCTAACTATTTGGTCAAACCAGCTGCCTTGATTTGGATCAGATGGGGTTTATTTCCTGGTCCACATGCAGTTGACCGGGAGGGAGAGGGTAGAAAAGCAGACTTGTTCTTGTGTTGTCTTCCAGCCTTAGGATCTGATCAACGTGGGTCACGGAGCTGAGTCCACTGTTCAGAAATACCATGTCTGTGTGAGAATATGCCTAATTTTTATGGATGTGAGTTGTATGATTTTTCAAGGAAAAACTATTGCTATGCGGTTAGATTTTCTGAGTAATCCTCTTTATGTCACATGCACACCCCTTTCCCCCAACTTCAAGAATGGCCTCATCCCTGGACAAGATTGCCTACATGAGAAATAGGCCTGAATTTCTTCCAAAGCCATCCTATCTCTCTGGTGTCGTTATTCGCAGGGATGAGACTCGCATGCTGCCAGGAACATTTCTTCTATATGTTGTAATGACTCATGCCCCGGGATAATGAACAAGCCTTGGCAAATGCCATGCCTGATCCCCGAGCCCACAGAGGACATCCACAGAAGAGAAGCCAGCAGTCAGAAGGCCCAACTTGAAACTCCATTTGTAGTTTGCAGAAAAAAAACCAAACAACTCATTAGCTACTAAAATCTCTTTTGATTCTAGCAAATGACAGATGTGTTTCTAAGATTTATTTAAATTTCCTATTGTGAATCTTCATTTCAATTAGTAAGGGAGGAGAGGAAAGCTTTGGGAGATATTAATTCATAGTGAAGGAAATCTATGGAGAGGTGTATATAGGCATCTTATTCTTGGAAAAGAAGAGTGTAGTGATGACAAAACTAGACCTTCGCTTTCATTTACAGATCAGGTAATTTCCTTTATTTTGGGCAGGGGGGGAGGAGCACGCAATCAGAATCTTGCACACAGTGGACCTTTGTTAGATGTTGGTCAAATGGAATGGAGGATGGGAGGAAAAAAGATGGGATCCAGAGAAGGAGGAGAGGAGAAAGAACAAGAGGAAGCATGGCTCAATAAAGGACAGGGAGGAAGAAGATGCACAGTGAGACACTAGAATCTTCAGGAAGGTGCTGGAAGTCATACATAGCTCCTCCCTTGTAGCCTCAGAGAGCTATTGCCTGTTGAAATGTTAACTGATTATTTCTATTTTTTATTTTTTTTTATTTAGGCACTGGGGATTAAACATAAGGGTGTTCTACTTCCAAGGAACACCCCCAGCCCTTTTTTTTTTTTTTTGAAACAGGGTCTCACTGGTTAATGAAAGTTACTACATTGTTGAGGCTGGCCTTGAACCTGTGATCCTCCTCTCTCAGTCTTCCAAGTACTGGCATTATAGCCATGGTCCACACCTGGCTAACTGATTATTTTTATTTTATTTTATTTTATCTTATTTTATTTTGTGGTACTGAGGATTGAACCCAGGGACATTCTACCTCTGAGCTACACCCCAGCCCTATTTTATTCTTTATTTTGAAACAGGATCTCATTAAATTGCTGAGAGGCTCACACGTTGCTGAGGCTGGCCGCGAACCTGCGATCCTCCTGTCTTAGCCTTCTAAGTACTGGGATTACAATCATGTGCCACCATGCCTGGCTTAACTGATTATTTTTAAATGTTCTTCATATGTATTAATCTTTAAACCAAACCACCTATACACTAGATAGCCATAGAACCCCAAAATAATGTTAAGTTACTCTGGGTGGGCACCAGCCCCTGGTGGTGGCCAGAGAGCCAAGGAAATCCAAGGAGATTGCAGATGAGAATTCGAGGCAGTGGTCCCCACTCCAGGAAGAGGTCTCCATACTGTAGAGGCACCAGAGTCAAACCTGTGGTCTGGCCAGATAATGTCCATCCTGGCTGGGGCACTGAGGCTGGGCAGAGCAGGGCTGCACCAGGAGGAGCCTCTGCTTCTGCATGGCCCTCATCTGACTGGCCTCAGGGTTCAGCCACACGCCACTGCACAGGGAAATGTAACAGAAGAGTAAGCAAGAGTATCTGTTATTTCTACCCAGGCAGAAAACAAACAGCAGCAAGAACAACAGAAGATTCAATGTGGGAACAGCCTACAAAATGCAGGCTGTAACCTGGCTGGTATTGATTGAGTGCACCTGTCCGTCTTCATTTTAAACCCCGAGCTTGATTGCCGGCAAGTTTATAGGATTATGGGTTTAATTGGATGCCTGTGTTTTACTAGATGTAAGTGAAATTTATGGCTGTGAGGTTTGTGGTGCCAAGGTTTACCTCAGTCATTGCCTCCCGGCCCAGAGGCCGAGACTTCGGCAGCCAATCAGAGTTAGCTCAGGGGCTCGCGTGCGAGGGAGGCACCTCTGGGGGCTGCTTGAAGGCTGGGGTCACATGAAGAGCAGACGGACCAGGTGATGGGAGCCAGCAGCTAGCACTGCACCCATGAGCCTCCCTAACTCTCTGGCCTCATCTAATGCTAAAAGGAACTGGTAACAGGCATCCTGGAGAAATTATTGATATTTAGTTAGATCCCCAAGTGCTAGCCAGGCACAGAGAGCTGCTCAGTAGGATGTCTGCTATGCTCTCTGTCCGCACGCCGCTATTGTAAAGTGTTCTAGGCGCACTTTTATGAGAGGCTGAGGGCTTTGGGAAGCAGAGGAGTGTGGTGAGACGTTTTAATCCTCCAAAGCTAGGGGGCTGGTGTACTCATCAGCCTCTACTTAATGTGTTGTGCACATTTAAATTATTGTTGCATTTTCCAAAGTGTGATTGCTCTGAATCACTCATTTGGTCTCAGAGCCGCTCTTCCTTCATTTAGCACATTCTTCATTGAGTACCTACTATGCGTCATTCCCTGGGCTACTAGTGATAGCAGAGGGAATTCTTATCTTTTTTATATTGCAGATGAAAACAGTGGATGCCCAGATAATGCATTTGCTTCTTTCTGGTCATATACCAGAGAATTAGAAGCTGCCTTTGCTAAAAAACACTATTTATTTGGGTCTGCAGGTACTCAAAGTGTAAAATAAAAGCAGGATAAAGCTTGGCATCTCTGTCTTCATTTTGCACATCTCCTTTTATACCTTAAACTCTGGGTTAGGTCCCTGCTCAGCTCTGCATGTAGGCATACTAATTTTCTAGAAGTGTGTATCTATAAACCAGTAATATAAGGGTTATTGGCCCTAAATTTACCTAACCTATCTTATTCTCCTTGATGATTGAGACAAGGTTTGCAGGGACATTTACAGCATCCTGCCCCAGACCCTCGGAGTGGCAGCTAGAAGACTCTAGTCATTGCCCTATAGCTGCCAGGAATAGCAGGAAGCAGGCACATCACCCCATGATGAGGCCACACCCCCCTAAGCAGGAGCAGTCATCTCATGGAACTGAATAGCCCCTTCTAGGATCATAGGTCTGATAGACAAACATCCTTCATTCTATGAGGCCCCCTCAAGTGGTAAAGTCTTCTGAGCCATCTCGCAGAACCAGAACTGAATGATCAACCAGGCCATAGTCAAGACTACTTAATTATGCATACCTCTGCCCCAGTTCTCCCTTTATTTATAACTAAAACTCATGTCATACCCCAAAGACAGGGCTGAGATCCTTGACTGCACTTCGCTTTCTCAATAAGGCCATATTGATTAAAGCACCTTTCCTGCTTCTCACCATTACTTTTTCCATTTGGTTTTTGGGGTGTGTAGTCAGACCTGATTCTTCACACCTCCCCCAACCCCCGAGTCAAGCCTCTGGCCTAGGACCCCCGGAACAGTCACACAGGGATCTCCTGGTAGGTTCAGAATTAGAACTTACACACCTGATTCCACATTCAGAAAATACCTGGTTAGCTGGTGGTGGGCCAGTGTTTAAGAAGGCAGGTGCAGAAACTTGCGATGAGCAGGTTAGTTATCTTGAACTTCTAATTGGCTGCTCAGAAAACCCAGGTGTTCATGTCCTAGTTTCAGAAACAGACAAGCACAGTCTCTTGCTTGGTGTGGCCCTGCTCTATGCCTCACCCATCTCCCCCAGTCTGATGGTCTAGTTTTAGTTGATTTTGGACAGTTTTACTTATCAAATTAAGTGGCCTCGAGAAAAGTGAGCGATTCTATAAATCAAATAGCTCTTCTAACCAAGGACAACCAAATACTGCCTGAGGAGTTTCAATCCCAATTCTTTATTACAGAATCCCACTGCCTGCTTATGAAGTTACCTTGGAATAAAGATTCTTTGGGTGGGGCCCATATTAAAGGAGCAAATATCCACCATTATAAAACATTCTGACAGGGTAAAAATAATAAAGATTTAAAGTGCAATATATGTGCTAGGGACCATGGGCAGCATGTTGATTGTATTATCTCGATTGGTTCTTAAATCACTCATTGTTTAGATGAGGTTTAGGGAGATCCTGTAATTTCTTCAGTGTTCACAACTCCCAAGGGGCACAACTTCAATTCCAAGCTGCTTTAAGATGAGCACAGAGCCTCTAATCACTGTACTCTCTTGTAGAGTACGTAGAGGTATGTTGAGGCAGCATCATTGTCTTCTAAATGTGCTAATGACATTCTATTTTTTAAAAAAGACTAGGAATAAAACCATCATATGATCCAGGTATACCACACCTCGATCTCTTTTCAAAAGGGTTAGTCAGAATACCATAGTGATGCATGCATATCCATGTTTATAGCAACACCAATCACAATAGCCAAATTATGGAACCAAGTAGGTGTCTATCAACAGATGAATGGATAATAAAAATGTGGTATATACACACAATCATGTCATTTGCAGGAAAATGGATGGAACTAGAGTATATTGTGCTCCATGAGATCAGCCGGTTGCAGAAAGTCAAGGGCCAAATGTTATCTGTCATAGGTGGAAGCCAGAGAGAAATAGGAAACAAAAGGGACTTTAGATAATTGAGGAGAGAGACTAGTAGAACAGTGGAAGGGGTAGGGGAATGGGGGGTGGGGGAAGAACTGATGAAGGAAACAGTTCAAATAATGCTATGTTCATAGATGAAGGTATCACTACCAATCTCTCTAACGTGTACCGGGAGGGGTGGGTAGCGGGGTGAGACCTGAAGGGAAACACACCAAGACCTGTGTGCACATATGTTTATGTCACTGTGAAACCTCAGTATGATGTATGATTACAAGGAACCCATAAAAATATTTTTTTAAAAGGATCTAAGCTCTTCAAACATTGGCTTATCAGACAAGTGAATAAATGCATGATTCAAGAAGAGATAATGCTGACAAATTAGATAAAACATGGCAGAACTTGACTACCAGTCCAAAGAAGATGGGTTCTATGTCACAGCAGTAGAGAGCCTTTGAAGGCTCCTGAACCGAAGGGCATTGTGATGAGCGCTACACTGTATGTATGTCTGATATCCAGGTAGAGGGCTGGTAAAATAACTCAGTCTGATTGAGTGTACTTAGGCAAAGTTGGTGAACTTGTGTCTTAATGCACTGGGGAATGTGTAGTAGTATAAACAGGATCAGTTCATTGTGGTAAATAGCTTGGTTTGGGGGCCCAGGTTTAGATGTTGGGTCTTAAATGTATATAATTTATGGAAATCTTTGGGAACACTTTGGCATTTCCAGACTAGAGATATGGAGATAAAAGGTAGTGGCTGAAAATATGCATTTGCATGTAAGTTTGTATAGAAGTGGCAATTTAAAAGAGCTTAGGAAAGGGAATGGGCTATTACGGGACCAGGTTGATAAAAGTCATACTCTCAGGGGTGTGTTTTTGAAAAAAAGAAATTGAAAAGAGAGAGGTAAGAGAACAAAAGATTCATATGGAATAGAATTTCATGAAACAGAGGATAATCAAAGGTTTCAGATTCTTTAGAAAAGTCAGGATTTCAGGACAAAAAAACAATCATTGGCTTTAGTGATTTGGAGATCACTGGCATCCTCAGGAGAACTCTTTTGAGAGATTGGTTCAGACAGGGGCAGACATCTTATCTTGCAAAGTGTTAATGAGGGACTGGATGGTTAAGGTGTGAACTCAGTTCTTTTCCCTGAGGGTAGGCACAGCTTCATTGAGGGAATATTGTAGCAGCTTAAAGATAGTAAGAGAGCCAGGTGTGTGCGCGTGTGTAGGGGGGTGGCATACATCTGTAATTCCAGTATTTGGGAGGCTAAGACAGGAGGATCATAGGTTTGAGGCCAGCCTCAGCAATTTAGGGAGACCCTGTTTCAAACTATAAAAAGGTGGGTAGGGGGTATAGCTTAGAGGTAAAATGCCTCTGGGTTCAATCCCTAGCACCAAAAACAAAAACAAACAACTGATAGCAAGAGATAGGTTAGCAAGAGAGCAGAGTGACATTGTATTTTATAGGTAGGGAGAGATAGAAATATGTATGTGAGTCAAGCAAAAGTAGTCAGAGAAAGAATGATTTAAGCTGAAGGACAAAGGGCGGCGCGCGGAGGGGGGCTTTACGGAGCAAGATCTCTGATAAAGGAGAACAAAGGAGAACGTGGTGGGAAAAGGACCTGGGTGGTGAGCAGGACTTAAGCAGCAGCACAGGTTGCTTTTGTTTAGGAGCTTTGAATGAGACAGGAGCAAAGAAAGGCATTCTAGGCTCAAGGCAGATTATGTAAATACTCGCAGGATCATCTGCAGAGCAGGGGTGGGTTGGATGGTGAGGAAATAGAAGGAGTTCAGGCAACTTCTGGGGAAAATGAAATGTGTTGATTTGGACAAAGTGATTTCCTTTTTCTGAAAATGCCAGCTGAGTTCAATTAAAATGACTTGTGGTTAACAAAAATTAAACGTGTTTTCATAAAGTTCTGCAGTTGCATTTTAACATGATATCTGGTACACTTTGCTTTTTTGAAAAAAATTTTTTGGTGCTGTAGATGGAACCCAGGGCCTCATACATGCTAAGCCTGAGCTCTACCTCTGAATCATGGCCCCAGCCTGCAGTTCCATTTTAAAGTTTTGGAGGGTGAATAGAAAAGTGAAGGATAGTTTTCCTAAGGTGTTGAGAACCCTCAAGGAAGAAATGGCATGGCAAGTGAGGCTGTGAAGATGGGGAATGAGTCAGCAGTAAGGTGAGCAGGGAGGGGAGGGAGCCAGGATAGAGGTATTAAATTAAGGAGAGTACTGGGTGGTATGGTTCCTGGGACTCAAGTCTAGAACAAAGAACCCATTCAGTAGAGGAGGTTCCTCAAAAGTTGGAATGGAACAACCATATGACCCAGTGATACTACTCCTTGGTATCTTTCCGAAAGAGTTAAAGTCAGAATACTACAGTGATACATGCATGTCCATGTTTATTACAGCACAATTCACAATAGCCAAACTGTGGAACCAAACTAGGTGTCCATCAACAGATGAATGGATAATGAAAATGTGATATATATACTCAATGGAATTTTACTCAGCCATAAAGACTAACAAAGTTATATCATTTGCAGGAAATGGATGGATTAGAGAATGGATGGAATTAGTCTCAGAAAATCAAGGGTTGAATGTATTCTCTCATATGTGAAATCTAGAGAGAAAATAGGAAGCAAAAGGGACTTTAGATAATTGAAGACAGTGACCAGGAGAATAGTGAAAGGGGATAGGAAGAGAAAAGTGGGGAGACGAAAAGGAAGAAGTGAAGAAAGAAACTATTCAAATTATGCTATGCTCATATACGAAGTCATCACTACTAATTTCACTATGATGTATGGAGAGGGATGGGTAGCGAGGTAGGACCTGAAAGGAAACACACCAAGAGCTGTGTACATGTTTGTTTGTATGACTTTGAACCTCACTGTGATGTATAATCATACTGCATGAATAAAAGTATATTTAAAAAAGGGAAGGGCAGGGCAAGAATGGTGCAATCAGAGAAGTACTATTGCAAATTCAAGACCCTAGAGGTAGAAAGTGAGTTAAAAGTGGTTGTGATATAGTAAAAAGATGGTAAATAGATTAGCTAGTCTTTGAAGATTCTGAAAGGTTACAGGATCATCAGCATGAATATTGGCATGTGGGATTAAGGACTGATTATGGAGGTACGGAGGTGTGATGGCATTCACTGATTGACCTTAGGAAGAACTGGTGAGTGTCCCTGAGCTAGTAGATAATGAGGAGTATTAGTCAGCTTTTTCATTCCTGTGACCAAAATAACCAACAAGAATGATTTAGAGGAGGAAAGGTTTATTTGGGCTCATGGTTTCAGAGGTTCTGTCCATGGCAGACTGACTCCAAGGCAGAAATGACATCGTGGCAGGGAGTGGCAGAGGAAAGCCGCTCAGGGCGGCAGGGAAGCAGAGAGAGAGAGAGAGAGAGAGAGAGAGAGAGAGAGAGAGAGAGAACACATGTGGGAGAGAGAGGAAAAATGGGGACAGATACAGGCCCCAAGGCCACATCCCCAGTGACCTACCTTCCTCAGCCACACCCTACCTGCCTAATTTACCACCCAATAAGGTCTTTCAAATTATTAACCCACCAATGGATTTATCTACTGATGAGATTGTAGCCCTGATTCAATTATTTCACCTCTGAATATTTATGCATTGCCAATATATGAGCTTTTCTGGAAGACATTCTGAGGAGGACAGAAACACATTATGGTTGCAAGAATGGGTTCTTGCTCAGACTACCTGACTTCTATTCTGGTTCTGTCCCTCCCTAGCTGGGTGGTCATGGGTAAACTCTTAACCAACTTGGACTTCATTACCTCTACAGTGATAGTGATTATGATATCCACCATAAGGTTGCTGCAAGGATTTATTGAAATAATTAATCTTACATTTATGTAAGATGAAACCCATCATATAGTACACATTCAATAAAAACTATTCTCCTCCTTCTCCTTTCTCATCATCATTATTATTATTGTTGTTGTTGAAAGTTTATACAGGAAGTGTTGTTATCTGGGAGAAAAGTAGATTTCAATTTCTGTGACCATTTTGGGAGGAATAGTCAGAGAGAAGTATCAAAGATGTAAGGGATTTTGTTACAACAGAATTGGGGTTCCAAGATCCACCCTGGTTCTCCTCTGGGAAATGGTGGCCTTCCAGAGTGGGGGGAATAGTAGTTGGGGAGGTGACCACAGACTGAGAAAGGAGGAAGGTTTTCATGTGGGGAAATATTAGGAATAAATTATTCTGTAAAGAAAGCCTGGGCTTGAGAGTTAGGATGAGGCAGAAACACTTTTGATCAGAGCATTTCCCCCCATGTTTTTGCTTGATTTGCCATACAATGAGTTAGAAAATGCTTTTGGATGAGAATTATAATTTACAGCTTTGCTTTGGAAAACTTTCCAAGTTTTGAATTCTGGAGTCGTTTGCTCCAGTTTTAACAACAAATATTAAATTTAATGAGGGCCTTTTGTTCTGTTTTACTAATCTTAGTAGTTGCTAAAAAGTCTTTTTAAAAATTATGTCATGAATTCGAAAGGAACTATATGAAAGTATTAGTATAATTACAATCCAAATCCCTTCCTGTGCTTTGTAAAATGACAGATCCCAAAAGAGGAAAATCTTTCTGCTTTCTGTTCACTGGAAGAGACATTGCCAATCAGAAGAGGACTCTGAAAAAGTAGGAGGGAGAAGCAGGGCCCACTCAAAGAGGTGGTTTTACAAAGAAATTTATGAGAGATCCAAGACATATGTGAGTTATAAATTAGGTTTCCCTGACAAACAGAACTTTGGGGGGGAAATGGTAGTTAAAAGCACTGTTTAAAATATTTGTTATGAAGAAATTTTAAAGATTACAGGAAGTTTGAAAAATGGTTCAATGAATAACAGCATGCTTAGCATCTAGACTTGACAACTGACAATGTTTCCTGAATGTGTTCAATCTAGCTATCTGGCTATTCTTGCCCACATTTATTCAAAACTATTTAAAAACAAGCACTTCATCCCTCCGTTTTTTTAGCATGCATCTCCAAAAATTATCCAAGACAGTTCCAGTTAATTTTTCTGCTTAACAAACCATTCCAAACTTAGTGGCACAAAATAGCAACTATGAGTCTTATTTCAGTCACAAATTTCGAATGTCAAGAATGTACAGAGGGATGGCTTGTACCCAGCCTACAATATATGGTTTTCAGCTGGGAATATTACAATGGATAGAGGCTGGAATTATCTGGAGGATTCTGCAGATAAGACCAGGAATGATTAAAAGTCAAGGTTTAGTTAGGCCTGTGAACTGAATGCGATACCCACATACAGCTCCTCCCTGTGGCTTGGGAATCTCACAGCATGGCATTTGGGTCTCCAGAGGAAGCACAAGAAAGGGACTTCCAGAGAATGATGTTCCAGGAGAACGTAACTGGAGTAACTAGAATGCTTCTTGATAATAGAGGGGGATGTATGCTAAAGAACTTAGGGATAAAGTGCTTTTTTTTTGCAGTACTGGGGATTGAACCTGAGGGCATTCTAACTCCGAGCTGCACCCCCAGCCCTATTTTTTATTCTTTATTTTGAAACAGGGTCTCGCTAAGTTGCGGAGGGCCTCACTAAGTAGCTGAGGCTGGCCGTGAACCCGGATCCTCCGGCTTCAACCTCCCAAGTACTGGGATTACAAGCATGCGCCACCACGCCTGGCTCAAGTGCTTATTTTTAAATGGTTTTGAATAAATGTGGGCAAAGATAGATAGCTAGACTGAACAAACTTAAGACTTTTCTGCTTCATTCTTGAATGTCTTGC
This sequence comes from Glis glis, assembly GCA_004027185.1. NCBI lineage: Eukaryota > Metazoa > Chordata > Mammalia > Rodentia > Gliridae > Glis > Glis glis. Next base: position 24,277 of record PVJS01010081.1, on the reverse strand, counting down.
AGTATCACATCCACTGCACTGTACTGGTCAAAGCAGGTGAAAGCATGACTACATTCATGGGGAAGGAACAGAGGTCCCCTTCTCTCCATGTATTGAGTGCCAAAGACTTTGTAGCTACATAAATGTGTGTGCACGCATGCACATACACACACACACACACACACACACGAGCACGCGCGCGCACAATCCCTTACATAACGCAATGTTAAAAAATAAAAAATAATTCCCGAATATCATCTCATACCAACTATTTGCCCGTTATCTGAAAAAAAATCCTTAATAGCTGAATTGTGTTTTGAAAGATAAGTTTCTATCAAGGGCGATCTATTAAATTTCTTATTTTCTTCCTATTTTAGGGAAGATTTCTAAAGGAGTCTTCTGGTATAATATGCAACATAATAACATTCTCCATTTGCCCAAGTAGCTGACTTTTAGGAAAAATTTAAAGAACTCTTTAATGCTTTCAGGGACAAATTTGCAGTCTGTTTTTGTTTGGGCTGCAATAAGTATACAGAGACTGGCCTCAAATAAGATTGATTGCATTTGGATTATTGATTCATTCAATAATAACTCATGAAGGGCATATTATTTTCCAGGCACTGTGTTAGATGCTAGACATATAAACACAAATAAGGCAAAAAATATGAACAAAATCCTTACAGTCAATCAATTCTCAATCAGTCAGGGCAGACAGAAATTCAAAAGGCCATTATAATAGAATAGGATACCTGATATAATAGAGGAAGCTTAATAGGAGGCATGGGAGCAGAGAGATACAATATCTACAGAATTGAGGAGTCTGGTCAGACTCTAATGGGGATACAGATATGTCTGTAGGTAGATAAAAGAAAAACTTGCTATAGAGCAATAAAACCCAGATATAAGAATAGAGCATGATGCAGAAAGCACATATAAAAACATATAATGACTCGTTTCCCATAAAATAAGATCCAAGTGGGTTAGCATATTTTGTTTCGTCCTTCCTTTCTTCACTCTTCTGATTCATCCTCCTATGTCTGAAAGTGTGTTGCTGGGTCTTGAGTCCTGGTTCTCTTGGGTGCTCTCTGGCTTAGGCTCATCTGTGCACTCTATTTCATAAAGTTTAGACATCCCCCCATGACACATTTAGACTTATTTCTAGGCCCAGACACAAAGCCTGCAAATTATACTCCCTGCCTCTTTGTTTGCTTCCCTTTGGGTTTTTGCTGTTGAAGTTGGAAAGCTGACGCTCTCCCACCGACTCTGCCATTTTGGACCACGTAGCTGCTGCTCACGAGGGAAGCAATAAAACCCAGCTCATTTGCATGAATCTCTGCAGTGGCTCTTCTGACCCCAGGGCTGTTAGAAGTACTCATTAGATCCTCTTTAATTAAATATGTAACACACATCATGCCATCAAGCACAAAAAAAAGAAAGAAAAGATAGAAAAATACAAATCTAACAACGGTTCCTGCACCTAATTAAAAGCAGGCTGTCTTTGCCTCTAAGCAAGCTGGGGACAGTGCTTTCATCCTGGGCACAGCCGTGGAACCCCTGGTGCCCGAGCCCAGGGGGCAGGGACGTGAGACTTTGGATGTGCCAAGGGGGCCGAGCTTTGTTGGGTGACACAGGCTCTTTCCCTTCCCAGTAGGTGGGATCTAATTTCAGCTCCTAGGATGTGATTCAAGGTGAGGACAAGCTTTCATTCCCTTTCATCCCACTTTTCAAATGCTCTTCCAGTGAATACCATATAGTGGTATTGTAGGTAAACAGAATGTGGACGCAGTGGGATGATCTCACCAACGAAAACCTCATGAAAGCTCAAAGCAAACGAGCTTCATGCGGCAGAGGCTCATATGTGATGCTGGTAGGAAGGGAAGGAGCAGACTGGCATGGGGGCATGGGGCGAGCTCCTAGAGAGTCTTTATTCTATGAAGAGCTGAAGATTGAAAATAGCATCCAGAAGGAGGAGGCTTCTTCACTCACCTCATAATCTTGGTTCTTAGACACCCCTTGAATTGTCTTCCTCCCCTCTCCTCATCTCCTCTTATTGCCACTCCACCCTTGCCAATCCTCTTTCTTCTAGTGAAACTCGGTGGAACCTCTCCACCTTTACACTTGAGCTGCTTTCCATTACACGCGGATCTCAACACCGCTTCTCTATGCTCAAGAGGAGTGAAAATGTCTCTTCCTTGTGTTGTCGATGGTGGTAGCTCCTGAATTTCTCTATTGGAGGGAAGGATGGGATGTAGAGCAGGAAAGCCTAAAGCTACCTGTGCCTCGCAGGCTCAATTTTGTTGATTATTTGGGTAGTCTTGAAGAATGGACCCTCTAAATTTAGGTGCTGCTCTCAGATAAACTAGGAATTCTGGGTCCCTCATAAGACTTTCTTAAAGTGAAAAGGAAGACTATTTTTGCTCTGCTGTTCCCTTCAATTTTTTTTTTCCAGATCTCATCCTATGTAGTGCTAATGGAGGGTGGAGAAGGAGGGAATTCATGACATTTGTTTGCCAGGTTTGCCACCAGCTTTTTGGGCAGTAGAGCTGTTGAATCTGTCAAGATCCCTCAACCATAAACACATTCATGTGGCAAATAACTATTAAAGCCTGTTTTGTGCCCGGCCCAGTTTCCAAATGCTGGGGACATAGCAGCAAACAGAGGAAACAGCGCCCCTTCTCTCATGCAGTTTAATTCCAGTGTGCCGGGTCAGGTAACGAGGCAAACAAACTGAGTGTGTGAAATGTCAGGTATTAAAAATGCCAATGAAGGGGGAGAGGCAGGTAAAGGAATGGGAAGTGATGGGGTTGCTAGATTAGATATGATAATCAGGAGGCCTCTCTGATGTGTGCAAAGACAGACCAGTGTGAAGTGAGGGAGGGGGTGGGCTATGTGAATGTCTATGGGGAGAGAAATGGCAGACACAGTGCATAGCACATTCAAAGGCATTGAGGCTACAGTTTGGGGTATTGGAGGTCGTCACATGGACCACTGTGGCTGGGCAGACAGAGAGCCAATAGGTATTAGATCCTTTCAGCTGATTCTAAAGCATCAAATGCCAGTTTTTAACCTTGCTACTGCTTTGAACTATACCCATGTCTTCATCCTAATGCCTTTTGCTAGAGAAAGAAGATGCTTGACTGCTATCTATCATATTGATATTTTGGTAGCAGCTAAAATATTAGAGTTGGGAAGCTGAGGTCTTTGACTACAGGAAGTCCTTCAGTGGACTTGCTTTTCAGTCATAGAAATCTGAGACACCAAGCTTGGATGACTCAAGATTTTGACCATCCCAAGATGGAAGATAGACAGTGAGGTAGGAATAACAGAGACTTATGAACTTGTGACCTAACATAGGTAGAGAGGTGTTGATTTGGATATAAAAGGCTCTCCAGTTGATTTTGGGCACAGGGAACCAGGTGAAAGTAGAATCAGAGACTATGTGATAAAAAATAGAAAATAACTAAAGAATCAAATTGTAATAATGGAGGTGAACAAGATGGATTCAAGATCTTAGGTTAGGGGTTAGATTTGGGAAAGGTCCCATTTCTTCCCTTAGTCCCCAAGGAGAAAGGACATGTGGATGAAGATTTAGAAAAATATGGAAGTTATGTCTAGTCCAGAACTCTCCTTCAAATTCAATACTTATAAATCTAGACTCAGTGTATTGGACAGGGTTCACTAGATTAACAGAATTCACAGAATGAGTATATTTGAAAAAGGGATTTATCAGATGGGCTTACAGTTTGAAGCAATGTAGTCCCAAGTTCTGACTGCACGTGGAGAGTCAGAGGAACCAGTAGCTGGTCGAGCGGTCTAGGAGCTGGAGTCTTAGGATCGGAGCAACCACTAATTCAGTCCCAGTCCAAGATGTGAAGATCAGGAAGCTCTTCAGAGAAATGATGGTGAAGTTTCAGTTCGAAGGGCTGGAGGCCGGTGATCTCAGACGAGAGCAGAAGATCAAGAAGCTCTTCAGAGAAACGGCAAAGTTCTAGTTCTAGGAGCAGGAGGCTGATGATCTCAGATGAGAGCAGATGCGTTTTCTTCGGAAAGAGTCGCGTGTTGCTCTACGTGGCTTCTCCCTCTTTTATCTAAGTCCTGCACCTATCAGAATCCTGCTGCCTACATTCAGGGCAGGCTTTCTGTTTAATCTGCTGTTACACACCCAAAGTCACATGATCTTGGGTGTGTCATGATCAGGTCAAGTTGACAAACTAGATTGACTATCATACTCAGATCTAACTTACCCTCTCAACATATCCACTTGATTGTATAATAAACCTCTCAGACTCGTAATGTCCAGAACTGAGCTACTGATTTTCACCCACCCCGGGGATGTGATTTCTCCCTCAGCCTTCCTCATCTCAGATGAGAACAACTCCATTTTCCACTTGTTCAAAGCATCCTTAATTCTTCTTTTTTCCAACACCTTATCAGCAAATTCCTTTGTTGTTGGACTGGGAATTGAACCCGGGGGCATTGTACCTCTGAACTACACCACAGGCATATATTTTTTTAAAAATTTTTGAAACAGGGTCTTGCTAAGTTTCTGAGAGTCTCACTAAGTTGCTTAGGCTGTCCTCGAACCTGCAATCCTCCTGTCTCAGTCTCCCAAGTACTGGGATTACAGGTGTGTGTCACCGTGCCCAGCTCAGCAACTTTTTATTTTTATTTTTTGCTGGTACTGAGGATTGAACCCAGAGGCATTCTATCTCTGAGTTATACCCCCAGCCCTTTAAAAAAAAATTTTTTTTATTGTTTTGAAACAGTGTCTCTTTAGGTCCCTGAGAGTCTCGCTAAATTGCTGAGGTTGGTCTTGAACCTGGAATCCTCCTATCACAGCCCCCCGAAGTGCTGGCATTACAGCATGCATCACCATGCCTGATTCGAGCAACTTCTTTTGATTCCACTTTCAAAATATCTTCAGAATAAACTACTTCTTTAGCACTTTATAGCTACCGTCTTGTCAGAGCCATCTTTTTTCTCTCACCTGCTTTTCTGTGACTGGCTCCCGACCAGTCTCGCTGCTTCTACATTTGCTGTCTCCCCATTCCCCAAAGTCTACTCTAACTCAGCAACCAGAACGATGCCTCCAAAATCAATGGCTATCTTGGTTGAAAGTTATTTTCTTTCAGGGCTTGGAACGATGCTTCTCTGGGAACCACCGTATAACCTGGCTGTACTTTTCCCCAGTATCTTTCCAAAAGAATTAAAGTTAGAATACTATAAAGATGCATGCATACCCATGTTTATTAACAGCACAATTCACAATAGCCAAATTATGGAATTAACCTAAATGTCCATCAACAGATGAATAGATAAAGAAAATGTGGTATAGACATACAAGGAAGTTTTACTCAGCCATAAAAATCAAAATTATGTCATTTGCAGGAAAACAGATGGAACCAGAGAATATTATGCTAAGTAAAGTCAGCCAGTTTCAGAAAGCCAAGGGTCAGATGTTTTCTCTCATCTGTGGAAACTAGGGATAAAATAGGAAAGAAAAGTAACTTCATGATAAGAAGTAGTGAGACCAGTGGAATAGTAGAAGGGGACTGGGAAAAGGAGGCTTGAGAAAGGAAACAGACCAAATAATATTATGTCTATGTAGGAAGGTATCACTAACAGCTTTACAAGCATGTATGGTAAGGGAGGAGGAGATAACGGGATGGGATGCAGAGGGAGACACACCAAAAAATGTTGCTTGTATATATAAATGTATCACTTTGAATCTCACTATGATGTATAATCATATGTACCAATAAAATTCTAAAAAAAAATCAAGGTTAAATCGTGTCACTCCACTGCTCAAAACTCTGGGATGGCTTCTCATTTCCATCAGCATAAAAGCCCAAGTGCTTATAGTTGTTGACAGATTCTACATGATCTGCCTTCTCTGCACCCCCTTTATCTCCCAGACTTCACTGACTACCACTCTCCACCTTGCTTCACTCTGCTTAGGCCACACTTCCATGTGGATTCTTAAAGAGATTGGGCATGCGTCAATAGCAGGGCCTTTGCTCTTCCCGTTGCTATAACTGAATGTCCTTGCTTTAGATATCTACCTCACTAGTTCCCTCACCTCCTTCAAATTTCACCTTTTCAATAAAGCTTTTCTTAACTCTTGTTTTCATATCTAATCAGGAACTCCTCACACCCTTTATTCATCACTTCAGTACTTACTATTATACAATATAGTATATGTTAGCAATATATTATATTTAATTTTATTCCCTTGCTAGAATGTAAGCTCCTTATGGAACTTATGACTTGTAACTTTGTCATTTAAGTTTTTTCTAAATTTATAGATATATCCCAGATAGACGAGCTTAGGTATTTTATTCAATGAATCGAATAAATGGATAATAGAGAATCCATTTCAGCAGAAGCAAGGAATAGAAATGGAGACTAGAAAAAGATCTGTGAAGGATGTCCTTGTCTAATGGTGTGAGCCTCCATTACATACATGGGAAATCAATAAGAGTTTTGATAACGTTATATCAGTAGAAGCACTGCCAACTTGAACCATCAAGGACAGAGACAGCATAGCATGAGAGAAGGCTGTCAGATGCCCAAAATGCTTCACATAGAACATTAATACATAATTCAAATATGGGAATTGTTACACAAACAACGGCACTTACCCAAGGCTTAGGGAAAACAAAGTAAGAGTAATACAACTTCAAAGAAACGGATGCTAGGACACTTATGAAAGTATAAGTATATGAATTTGCTAGAAGTCCAGTCAGGGCTGGATGGCAAGCAGTTCCATGACTACATAGTGGGTGAGAGGAGTCAGTTGATTGGAATTCCCAATGAATTAAAAAATTCCAACATTAATTAAGAGAGAGGCTGCTATAATTTTAGTGTCTCTCTCACCCCAAAGTTCATGTGTTTGAAACTTTAGGCCAAAATTCATATGTTAATGGTCGTGGAGGTGGGCCTTTGGGATCTAATTAGGGTCAGATGAGGTCATGAGTGTGGGCCTCCCTTGATGGCATGAATGGACTTATAAGAAGAGGGAAAGAGACCTGAGCTTGCATGCTTTTTCTGTCTCATTATGTGATGACTATGACATGTTCTGAAGCAGCAGGAAGGCCCTCACCAGATTCCAGCACCTTGATGTTGAACTTACCAGCCTCTAGATCCATGAGCTAAGTAAATTCTATTTTTTCACAAATCAACCAATCTATATGTATAGTGACCAAAAACTGACCAAGACAGAAACTATGAGAGAAATGAAAATAGAGGTGATTTGGGTTAAAGAAAGGGTCTGTTAAATTTGCAATAGTGTTAATAGATATTTGGTGCAAAACAGAGGAGAAGGTCATTCAAACGGACAAGGCTGAGTAGCTGAAAGATTAGGGCTTATGAGAAGAAATGGGTAATATGAATTTCAAAAGTAGAAGTAATATTCATATACCATGTTTAAAATGTAGTTGATTGGATGAGAATGCAAATACCATAGATACACACATATATGTATCAGGGTTATTATCTCCAAAAATTTAGAACACAGACCAAGACAACTTTGGTATCTCTCTGTGGTTTCTGAGATTCAGCAGAACAGTATATAGCAGGGAAGATGGTCAGAGAAAAGCCAAAATAAGAGGTAGTGAAAAAATATTGTGTAGGTTGTCTTTTTAAGACCTGGCTATATTTAAAAGCCTTGCCTCCATGATATAGCCCTATAACTTTATGATATTTTTTATTAGGATAGTTGTGTTCATTTTGTGGCTTAAAAAAGGTTTTAACCAACATGCTTTGTCCATCCTCAAAACCTCAGAATCACCCTTCCATTTTTATTTTTAAAATCTCTATCGATAGTAAATGAGTTCAAGTTTTAATGCTACCTCCATGCTGAAATACAAATAAGTTACTTATTATTTTCAATTCAATTTCATTTTAGTCAAATAAGACTTAATAGGGTTATAATATAATCCCATTGTTCCAAATAGCTTGATCTTTACAATGGCCAACTGTTTTCCTTTTTAACCATATTAATTTAAAATTTCCGTTCTAGTGAGTGTATTTTTTAACCTTTTTATTCTGGAATACATCATATGTACAGAAGAACCTATTGAAACACATAATTGCATCACTACATATGACTTAAGGAGTAATTATAAAGCAAAACTCATTAACTGCCAACCTGGTTAAGATTATATCATTACTGGTTCCCCAGAGGCCATTGCTCTGTGTCCCAAACCCAGTTACATCCCATCGCCTCTCCCCAGCATTAAAATTATTTTTCTTGCCGGGCGTGGTGGCACACACTTGTAATCCCAGTACTTTGGGAGGTGGAGACCAGAGGATCCCGGTTCGAGGCCAGCCTCAGCTCACTCTCTTTCTCTCTCTCTCTCTCTCCCTCTCTCTCCCTGTCTCTCTCTCTCTACTTAGTGAGGCCCTCTGCAACTTCATGAGACCCGGTTTCAAAATAAAGTATAAAAAATAGGGCCGGGGGTGTAGCGCGCAGGTAGAACGCCCCTGGGTTCAATCCCCGGTACCTCAAAAAAAAATTATTTTTCTTGATTTTTTGAGATAATCATCCTTTACTTTTCTTTCTGATTACACCTCTGTATAATTTCCAAATTTGAAATTGTGAAATGTATAGAAATAGACTGTATTGAATATATCCTTTGGAATTGTATCTTTGCTCAGTAGCATGTTCACAATTCATATCTGTTGATACATGTGTCATCTCTTCCATGATGTCTTTCTCATCCCTCTATCAGATCCTATATGTTCTTTGACAGAACATTTTATTTTTCCTTATTTTCCAGGGATTTCTATATTCTGCCTTGTAATATCATTTTTCATGTTCTATGATATTTACTTCTGGTTTATTAATCTTTTAAAGGCAGAGCGTTTGTCTCAGATTTCTTTCTCTTCAATAGTACCAGACCTAGAGAATATGCATAATTTGTGCTTATAAAATGCTTATTAAATGCATGATGCTGAAAACTACAGTATATATTTGGATGGTAGACCCTTTATTATGTATTCCCCAAAGTCTAGATGGCTCACTAATAAATAAATCTCATCTATTTCTCATCTCACTAGGCCATTGTGCACGATCAGCTTAGTGTTTGACTTCAATTACATTCTCAATAGCATTTTTCATCTCTCAAAAGCTCAGTTTTGTATCTGCTAACCTGCATCCGTCTAATATTGAAATCTTTGCTCAAACGAAAACAATTGGGTAAATAAAGTGTAAGTGGGTGAAGGATTAATCAGAGTCAGTCCTCTTAATTCTGTGCTGCTTGGACTAAACAAATGTAATGAGGGGGAATCCAATAATAAAAGCACGAAGAGTATGAATCAGCCCTTGAGACCTCGTGGAGATGTAACTGTGCTTACTCCAATCCCTTCTAAGAAGAAACACAATGGTTCCCATGGCTTAAAATCTCAGAGCCTCAGGATGGCCGCCTTTCTGAAATCCTTCTTCTGGAAGATGCTTTGCCTTATTTGAGCCAAAGAACAAGTGTATTTGGGGAAACTCAAGTGAATTCCCCTAAGCTCAAAGCATACAGAGAAAAACACAACTTCCTTCTGAAAAGGAAATGAAGTGTTTTATTTCTTTATTTATTAGATTTGTTACTAACTGTACCCTGTGCCAGAGGCCCCAAGGCAGAAAGGCTTATTGTAAAATAATAGAGATAATTAAATTTTATATTATGAAACAGCAATCAATGCAGGAAAACTAGTATCTAGTCCACTGGGGATATTGAAACTAAAGAGGTAGGTTCTGCATGATGTCCCAGGGCCAAACACCACTGCTGTCTCTATTCCTCTCTCCCCTCCTCACCCATTAATATTTATTAAGAATTGTGGTTGCTCGGCACCTCACATAGTTTGTTTTCTACAAAGTAAGATTGTAGTTTAATCATATAAGCAACAGAGGGAAGTCTCTCCTGGATAATATTTTGGGTATTGACCCAAGAAGCACCTCGAGAATGTATATCAACACTCGAAGATAAATTTGAAAAATTGGTTAATCTTGTTTTCAGAGAGCTTTCCCCCCTTGCTGTGCTATAAGGTTTTCTTCCGCAAAGCTCCCAGTGTCCCATCATATACCCTGATCATCAAGTGGGATTCTATGTGGAACCCCTCTCACCTTATTCCAGCGTTCTCCCAAACTCCAACTTGTCTCTAAGGTTTGTCTGTCTTATGGTATGCCATTTGCATATTTTTCAATAAATACATTTTCAAAGGGGATTCCCACAGATACATAGGATTTAGTGTCCAGAAGACTTGGATGTAAATCCTGACTTTCTCACCCATTGGCCATATGACATCAGGAAGTTTATTTAGCTTCTTTTTGACTTTTCTTCCCTATTTCATCTAGAAAACAAATGTGTAAACTCACTTTTCTTTGGAAAGAAAAGTAGACCAATAACTTGTTTACTGGATATGAAGAATTTTCTCTACTCAAAATGAGAAGACAGATCCTGCAAAAGTAAGAAAGAACCATTTCAGAGACAAAGAGACTGAGGTCTGTGCCCATATGGATATTTGTCCAAAAGAGTAATCGCAACATTGAGTAAACTGGTGAGCTAGTGACTATATAGCTATGACAAGCGAAGCAAGAGACGGGAAGTGAAAGGAGACTTTTAGAGCCTCCTCAGGAATTCTCACCATTCTCAAGCCACACAATTCATGGACACTTGAGGTCCCAGAAAGACTGTGGACTTAGAGGGTAGCTATGAACATTAAAGTACAACCCTGTAGAAGATGAGGATATCGTACACATAGAGGTCAAGTAACTTGTTGCAGAACACATAGCTAGTCAGGGCTGAAACTTTGAATCACAAGCAGAACTCTTTGATATAAAATCATCTCCATCAATGTGGAGATTCCTCAGAAAACTGGGAATGGATCTACCATATGATCCAGCTATACCACTCCTGGATATCTTTCCAAAGGGACTGAAATCAGAATATTATAGTAATACATGCATATCCATGTTTATAGCAGCACAACACACAATGGCCAAATTATGGAACCAACCTAGGTGTCCATAAACAGATGAATGAATTACAAAATTATGGGATATACGCACAATGGAATTCTACTCAGCAATCATGAAGAACAAAATTATGTCATTTGCAGAAAAATGGATGGACCTGTAGAACATTGTTAAGTGAGATTAGCCAGTCACAGAAAGTGAAGGGTCATATGTTTTCTCTCATATCGGGAAGCTAGGGAGTAATCAGGATACATGAGGGACTTTAGAAAATGGAGGAAAAACCCTAGTGGAGCCAAGGAGGTGGTCTGGGAGGGGGAGAGGGAGGATTAATGAAGGAAACACATCCATGGACACTATGTACATATGTGATAATACCAAAGCCAATCTCAATATCATTTATGGGGAAGGGGGGAGTGGGGAGGGAGCTGGGGGAAGCCCACTAAGTGCTGTGTGCACCAATGGCACTATCACTATGAACTACATTATGATGTGAAGCTATAATGCACCAATAAATGTACTAAAAAGATGAAATCATCTCCATAAAAAGTCAGGTTGGTTTGACTTTTGACATTGACTTGGTTCCTCAGTATAGACATTAATTTCAGACTCTGGACTCCTGGGAGAATGAGTTAAGTGAAATTATAAGTAATAATGGCATTCACATAAGGGATAATTCAAGTCTTCATCATCTTCTCAAGTACTTGCAGGTGGGCAGGAGGGGTCTAACTCCAAGGTCTTCTATTTGGACATCACTTTACAATATTCAACTATTTTCATTACCAATTAACTCATTGGTGGGGCATCTTTCTATCTGTACTTCTTCCACTGGATAATAAATATAGCAACTATGGAAGGGATGCCCAAGTGATTGGTTGACATTCAATAGAGGACTAAGCCAGGACATTTGCAGAAGTTGCAGCCTGTGCTACCCAGAGTAACATAGCCGGCATAGGGAATCCCATGATGGGTCCAAGATGACAAGATGTATCAGCAACACAATGCCAATGGTGAGTGACACTGAATGGCCATCGTTCCCATACCATGGACAACGGCAAAACATGCTGCCTTCCCTGTGCCTTATATCACCAAACACTCACAGAATTTCATTTCATAAGGAAAAAATGTATAGTCAAAAGACAACCTGAAAAATGCCCTTATTGCATCTGAATACGTAATAATCAAGTGAACAGCTAAGCTTTTTTAAAACCTATTTTTTCCTATCTTCTCTATGATAGTAACCAAGGGATGGTAAAACAATTTTTGAAGAGTAATCAACAAACATGTTTCAATAATGAAAAGAGCAGGAGATTTGCAATCAGACAAATGTAGGGTGAACGGTGGATCTACCATGTAGCAGTTCTGAGAACTCAGTCTTCTTAACCAGAAAAAGGACTCAGAAGTGCTCATCCATCATGGATGCGGTGAGGGTTAGGTGTAATGTACGTGAAAGATATTACAGCTGACACATAGAAGAAACCCAATTACTTAAAGCTGTAGTTGTTGTTTTTATTATTACTAGGAGGAGAATATAAGACATAATCTGCTGATTGCCCTGATAATAAGGTAAAAGATCGGTTTTCTGGATCATGGCTCCATACAGAAGAATAATGATCTCTGAGCAAATGGTGGAAGAGATCACTCAAACAGCTGGAAGGATATGGAAACCCACTCATCAATGTGCTCGGAGGAAACAAACATTTTAAGAAAAGGTGAAAGAAGACTCAGATTCAACTGCAAAAGTAATGCCATGGGAAGCAAAATATCTGCTTCCTGGGTGGAAAAATGATAAGAAAATAATGGCTATGATAGGAACAATATTAATAGGACTCAGATATCTACATGCCAGACACTGTACATTCTCACTAAGCAAAATACGGCTTTTTATTTTCACACATATATATTTGTGTCAAATATGCTTTCTATACACATTTTTTCACATTTTGCTTTTTATCCTTGTAAAAATACATATATGTATATTTGTATCAAGTATATAAATACAAATATAAATGTATATAATGTGTGCATGTATCTATTATGTATCTATGATACAGATTCACACATGCATATATAAAATCTTGTATCAATATGACTGGAATTCGGTGAATTTTGAACATGACTACAATGTAGTGCTAGAGGTAGTATGCCTGGTTTAAGTAAAGGGAATCTAGTGGGAAGGGCAGGAGAGTGGCTCCATGCGTTATGCTACATGTATCAGTAGGAATCTGTCCCTGTAAGGTTGGAGGCTTGCTGCACATCTATGAACATGGGATAAAGCAGAAATGAACAAGAATGTAATAATGGTGGAGGATGTTACCAACTCTAAATCATGCACAGAAATGTAACTTAAACATAGTACAAAAAACTTCTCAGGGGACAGATAATGACCCGATGGGATATCTCACTATCCGGACAGCACTCCAGAGTCTAAATCTGTTAAAAGTGGAGCATCTTGTTTAAGACACACCATGCCAGTCTCTTATTTTGTATTTTAAATGGAAGAGATTCACAAGAACGGAACTGTTGCACTAATTTAATTCTGACTGTTGAGGTAAAACTGATTATTGTCACGAGAGTGGCAGGGACCTTGGAGGAAGTAATCTGGTAATGTTTCTGGGAGCCTGGAATGGTAGAGACTTTGCTCCAGAACAGCAACACTAAAAACAATTGGAATGTGCACGTGGGTGTGTAACCCCAAAGAAAGAGATGTGCAAAATGATGCAATTTAAGCCGGGCATGGTGGCGCACACCTGTAATCCCAGTACTTGGGAGGCTGAGACAGGAAGGCTGCAAGTTCGAGGCCAGCCTCAGCAACTTATCAAGGCTCTGTTTCAAAGTAAAAATCACAATGGGCTGGGGGTGGCTTGGAGGTAGAACTGAGGGTGTGACTTGGAGGTAGTATGGCCTTGGGTTTGATCACCAATACTAAAAGAAAATGCTGCAACTTAAGAAAGATTGGGTGATATGAAAACTCAAGGAAAAAATTCCATATGATCAGAAATTATTCTAATGAGAAAGAAGAGAAATATACATCTTAATTACTGTAAAGCTGTAAACTGAGTTCCTATTTTAAAAGGACATATGTTAAATATTGAAGGGGGAGAAAGCATCAGGAGAAATACAGAAGAGCAGCACCAGGCTGTAGCAGTAACGTTCTGTACTGTAAATGTTCAGATAGACAGAGACGGGTACTTTTAAAAACATAAAGAAATTTAAAGCTATCAGCAGAAAAAGATATTAAGCATGGAAAGTGTTTTATCCTGGGTATCCAAGAAAGCAGAGTCTGAGAAAGAATATATTTGGAAGTGATCTCAAGGAGCAGACACCAAATAGAGTGTGAAACAGGGAAGGAGAGAGAGCCAGGCGAGGCTGCATCGCGGCAGTGGTCACTGTTAAGAGGGACCCGCTGGTACCTTCTGAAGAGCCAGCAGAGGTGGGTCTCATGTCTGGCTGGCCTAGAAATCAAAGCTGGTTACTGTGTCCATCCATTCCCATCTTTCAGTGGTTGGGGATGGTGTCATGGGTGTTACTCCCCTGCATTTCTGGGTTGTGCTTGGACTAGGAGCAAGCTGGCTGCTCTGTGGGTCATAGTGGACCCTGGGCAGGAGAGAGGGGGACTGAGCACAGGGAGCAATGGAGTGGGCTGGCAGAACTGCTCCTAGAGCTGGAAGAAGGAGTGAGACCCAGAGAACCCAAAGTTTGATTCAAGAGGTTTGTGATCAAGAAGGGCAGTAAGGCTGGGCGTGGTGGCGCACGCTTGCAATCCCAGTTCTTTGGGAGGCGGAGACCGGAGGATCCAGGTTCGCGGCCAGCCTCAGCTCTCTCGCTCTCTCTCTCTCTCTCTCTCTCTCTCTCCTTAGTGAGGCCCTCCGCAACTTTGTGAGACCCAGTTTCAAAATAAAAGTATAAAAAATAGGGCCGGGGGCGTAGCGTGGAGGTAGAACGCCCCTGGGTTCAATCCCCAGTAAAGCAAAAAAAAAAAAAAAAAAAAAAAAAAAAAAAAGAATTCTATACTACACAAAAAAAAAAAAAAAAAAAAAAAAAAAAAAAAAAAAAAAAAAAAAAAAAAAAAAAAAGACTAAAGGATTCTGTACTTCACAGGAGAGCAGAGAGGGGAAGCCACGTAGCTTAGCTGGACCCCAGCTTCTGTAGGAAGGGGGAAATCGTGACTTAGGGAGAAGTGAAACCATTAAGAATGTCTGGCTGGTGATCCCAGTTCCTTTCACTCCAATCTTCACAAAGACACAGTAACAGAAGACACTAAACACTAAAAAGAAAAAGGATAAAAAGCAAAATATGAAACAATGTGTACAGTATTGGTGGAAAGACTTCCATTTATAGTTAAAAGTAGGGGCAGGGGCATTTACATGTATATATGTGTGGATTCCTAGCTTGGATACTCAACTGACTGACTGTGGAGAAGTTTCTCAGGTGTCTTTGCTGTTGTCCTTAGCTCTTACCCTGAGACATCCTCCACACCTTGTTCACGGCTGCGTCCCCAACACCTACAAGTGAACCTGGCACAGAGAAGGTACTGGATATCACGTGTTAAGTGAATATGCGATAAATTGACTGAGACACCATTGTTACAGGACAACATTAAAATATATCTTGAAGACATAGGTAATTTTAATATTATAAGTAATCCAGTCATGGATATGTTTGATCTCTGTATGCTACACCCAGAGCATGGGTTTTATTTTCAAATTTTAATAAATAATTATAGAAATTGATTTTTATTCTAGCTCTAAAATTCTTAAATCTAAAGTTGAGCAGGAAAATGTCATCCGGTCACAATATAATAAAATGTGAATTAATAACCGAATTTTAAAAAACAAACAGAAATAAAATCCAGCAATTTGGTAATTTAAAACAGTCTTTTAAAAATCTATTAGGACAAAAAAAATCAAAGCTACAATGATAGGCTATCTAGAAAATAATAGAAATTAAAAACATTACTTATTATTATAGTGTGAGGAAGCCAAAGTTATTCTCAGAGGCAATAATCTTAAATGCTTTCATTATTAAAATAATAATAAAATAAAGGAAAATAGCAATCAACTGAATAAGTTAGAAAAGCAACCACAAAATAGACCTAAGGAAACAGACGAGATCGTGTAATAAGTACAGAGAGATTTTTAATGAATTCAGAAAGGAAAGAATGTAACTTCTCAGTAAATCCGAGGGCTGTTTCTTTAAACACAATACAGCAATACAAATGCAAAAGGCAAGAGACAAATACAATCAAGAGAAAAGAAAGGAAACAAAAATATTTTTTAAATGAGGACATAATAGCAGATAATTTTTAAGTCAAGAAAATATGACTTACGCCTTATGCTAAGTAACTTAAAAACTGTGTTTAATAGATCATTTTCCAGGGGAAAGAATTAGGCCCAAAATTAAGTTAAGAAAAAGTAGAAAATTTGAATTGACCAATAATAAAAAATAAAAGATCAAATTATCTTCAATAATGGATCCATGATCAAATAATTTTACTCTTAGAATTTCAAAGAGCAGATCATTCCCATTCTACACAAACTTTTCTAAAGCATTGAACAGACAGACAGCTATCTACTTCATTGTTTTAAGCTTGACGCCCACAAAAAATACCTGTGCAAGAAAGCCCCTGCCTAATGGGGGAAGGGGGATGGGTTCGTGGCATACTGATGCATAACTCTTAAATTATTAGCAAATCAAATTCAGTGCTATCTTCAAATAATCATCCACCATGACCAAGTAGAACTTGTCCTAAGATAAAAAGCTGGTGTATTATCAGGGGGCATATAATTATAACATACCCTATCACTGAGTCTAATATAAACACACACACACACAACACACACACACACACACACACACACACAACTGAAAAGATGCTATAAAATGTTTAATAACAATCAATATGCTTTCTAATTTCTCTCTCTGAGAAGCACAAACACATTGCGGAAACTGGGCTTAGAAGATTAAGCCTTCAATTCTGAAAGGGTGTCTATTGGAAATCAACAGCTAATACACTTAGTGGTGAAACACTAGAGGCAATCTCATTTAAAAAAAACACACTCATGTCTACTGTCTTTACTACATAACCCTATTCTTTTATCATCAGAAAATAAGATAAAGAGGGGGAGGAACAGGGGCACAGGAGACAATAACAGTAATATCCACAGAGCTGGTAAAAGAAGAACTTTTAACTGTATTCAGGTACATGGTATAAATAAATTACATCCTAGGGTATGGGAAAAATAGTAGAAACAATTGAGGAGTTGATTGTGATATCCTTTGAGGAACAGAACCATGCCAGAGGCTGTTGGAGATAAACAAGTGCTGTCCTACTACATAATATGGAGATCAAGTGAATTTCAAAGTACAAACTAGAAATACTAAAAATAACTCCTGGAAATTTAAAGAATTTATTAATGATCTAGAAAAGACAATTTTAAAAGACAACTATGAATTTTTTGTTCAAGAAATTTAGCTATATTGAATTTAAGTTATACTGAATTTTATTTTTAAAATATAGGATTATCAGTACTTGGGAGGCTGAGATAAGAGGATCACAGGTTCAAGACCAGCCTATGCAACTTAGACCTTCAGCTAAGTAGTAATGCTTTAGGATGAGTGCATTTTCATTTGTGGCTATTGTTTTAGAAAATTTTGTTTTGACATCCTTTTAGATATTAATATAATAAAAATAATGTATAACACGTAAAATATGCCAGTATATAATATCATGTAAAAGATAATATTTTGGCTATCCTTTTGTATACTGTGGCAAGGGTGGGCTAGAAATTGTAGGGTTTGCAGTGATAGAAGCCACGTGTAAACCAGGTTGTGCATGGTTGAGGCAGTGCAATAGAAAGAGCATGTTTGGGAGTTGCTGGACAAGTTGTACGGTTTCTGCTGAACCTCAATTTTTCCATCTGTCAATGGGGATAGTTACCTTTGATGGAAAGAATGAAGATTAAAGTGAACTCCTGGACACGACCTGGGACAGTGCCTGGTGCCCAGCGCCACGTGTAAGGGACACTGCTGTCTCAGTGGCTCAACTAGAAGACCCTAGTGTCTGGTCAAAAGGCTGTTGCTGCCCTCTTGGTCACCATCAAAAATAAATAAATAAAAACTAAAGTCAATCAAACTCTGGATAAGATAAAGGCCAGAAGATCTTGACAAGTTGGACAAATAGCATAGGATGAAGTTTAAAAGATATGTGTCTATACATATAGATGTACATTTGTATTATTAGATCTACAGTATAATAATATAGATCTAAATTTATATATGTGTGTTTGTATGATATATGTGTCTGTGTATATATATATATATATATATATATATATACCTATCTATACTTATATAGAAAATCTCTTTGTTATGGTTTGTCCCCCCTGAAACTCATATTGAATTTTTTAAATATTTTATTGGTACATTATAGTCTCACATCATAATGTCATTCATAGTGATAATGACATACATGCATACAGCGCTAGGTGGGCTTTTCCCCAGCTCCCTCCCCTTCCTCCTTCCTCATACAGGATATTGGGATTGACTTTGGTATTCATATATATATATATGTTATATCAACGGAAGCAATTCCTTCATTGATTCTCTCTCTCCTACCCTCCTTCCCCTAGGCTGTTTCCCTGGTTTCACTGGAGGTGTCTGGAGGTGGTCTTCTAAGGTGGGGCTTCGAAGAGGTGACTGGAAGGGATTATGCCTTTTTGGAGAGAGTGCTCCTTCTTGTGGGACTGAATTAGCTACTGTGAGAGAGGGTTGTTATGAAGCAAAACTGCCCCTGTGTCTTGTCCCTTCCATATGCACCTACTTGCCCTTTCGTCTTCTGCCATGAGTTATAGCGATAAGTGGCCCCCACCAGATACAGCTGCCCGACTTTGGACTTTTCAGTTTCTGGAACCATGAGCCAAAATAAACCTCTTACCAGTATAAATAACCAAGTCTCAGGTGTTCTTTTATATCAACAGGAAGTGGACTAAAATAATCTTACAAAGAAAAGCAAGAGCTGCATGAAAGCAGAATGAGGGAAAATTGGCCTTACGGCAGTCCATCAGGGATATAAAAAGGAATCTATGTATTTGGATGACTTTGGTTGTGGGATGAGACTGATAGTGTGATGTGGCTCTAAAAAGGTCAATGCCATAAGTTCACTTGTGGGCACAAAGTAGAGGTGATTCCCACTGTACGCTACATTTGAGACAAAATTTGGAGCTTTATTTTATCGTGAGTTCTAGGGAACAAAGAAAACAATCACAGTTAGAGAATGAGAAGGGTTAAGGAAGAATAATCTCAAAGGAACTATAAAAGAGAAAGAAACGTAGCTATCCTTAAGCATCCGAAATATTTTCATGTGAAAGAGGAAATAGATGTTCTTCCTCTTCAGGAGGTAGGACCATGTTCAGTGAATGAAAGTTCATAAGGGAAATGTTCATCCCAGTTAAGAGATTGGGGAAGGGTGGTAAGGAATTGACATTTCATTTGTTGAGTTGATAATATGTGCAAGATGTTGTCCTATCTGTATACTCATATGTACTTTAATTTCTAATATTTTATGTTCTCCAAATACACTATTGCCATTCTATTAAATTTCACAACATATTTTGTCAGGAATTCTACAGAAGATGGGATTTGATCTTCTCTATGAGATCCTCAAATACCAAGATTTTGTGATTTGTTAGCTAGCAGTAATAGGGAATGATGCTGGGAACAGGATGTAATATTTCTCAAGGGTTCTTGACCTAATATGACCATAATCATAACAAAAAAATAAGGTAGAATGAAACATGTTCCTTTCATAGCAAATTAAAACTTTTCTCCCTATTATAATTACATAAATAACATTTTTATCTGCTTGTATTTTTTTTTTTTTTGCGGAACTGGGGATTGAACGCAGGGGCGTTCTACCTCCGCGCTACGCTCCCGGCCCTATTTTTATACTTTATTTTGAAACCAGGTCTCACGAAGTTGCGGAAGGCCTCACTAAGGAGAGAGAGAGAGAGAGAGAGAGAGAGAGAGAGAGAGAGCACTGAGGCTGGCTGCGAACCCGGATCCTCCAGTCTCCACCTCCCAAAGTACTGGGATTACAAGCGTGCGCCACCACGCCCGGCCTATCTGCTTGTATTTTAAGAAAGGATCACATGTTTAGTGCTTTGTATTTAACGGGAACTCACATCAAATTGAATATCCTGTTTGTGGGGCAGATTACTGGAGTCAGCTGCCCGAGGCTGGGCACAGACATGAAATATGCAACCAAGACTTGGAGCATCATCTGCTAATTCAGACTAACTGAATCTGTGGTCTCAAAAAACTGGACAATGAGGTATTCTTGAGTTTATGATCTGCTTTATCTATGTATAATGTACAAAAAATTATGGACAACTGCCCTTTCGCCTTGTAGGGGAAAGGAATGGCATACTTTCCTAACAGAGTCACCTTTTATTCAGCAAAGTATCTTGATCAGCTTCTACATTTTCAAGGACATGAAATGAAGAGACAGTTAAACGGCTTTCCATGAAATGTAATATTTATTTGAGGAAGCAGAAAGGTAAGGAGAAGGGAAGACTGGTGAGAAAAAAGGAGACAGGACTCAGCAATTTATGAGAAGCTCGAGTACATATGGCAAACGTTCCATAAGGAACTTAAGCATTCCCCAAGAATTTTTTTGATGGTTGGGATGGCTGAAGGAATTTTAGAAACACATATGTCTAGTATAATTAATTTTTAAAATTATTTCTTTATTTTGCAGCAGTGTAAAACTATTTGTCATACTGAACTGCTTTGTGAGAGCGGTTTTAGGACATAAAGGGAGAAGGGGGCTGTGTTGATACATAAGTTATCACTGGGCAAAAACAGGGACCAGTCATGGGAGAGGAGATGTAAGTTCAATGGGAAGAGTTAATTAAAAAATACAGATAATCATGAGGAGGTACATTTCAGATGTGCTCCAAAGTCTTGGAGAGGATATTGAGCTTCTTATTAAAGACAGGAGCAGTGGCTGAAGTTAATTTTATGTAAGTCTCAAAGGACAGGATGAACTCAGATGACATCTCAATTGAATATATAATTGCATCAATTCTCTTCCTCACAGTGCTTCTGCAGAAACATCTTGCAAGTCAAGCTTGTGGGACAATTACAAACATGTCCCTGTTAGTCTCATGGCTCAGACTTTTTTATTTTATTTTTCACTGACAATCTCCAAATCCACTATTTCATGTTGAAAATGGAAATGATAATATGCCTATTAGATGTGTTTTTCCATCCAGGGCAACTCATTGGATTTGACCCTTACATACCACGAGCTTGTTTAAAACTTGTTTCATAAATTGGAAAGACTTGAATTTTTAATAT
Organism: Glis glis; assembly: GCA_004027185.1. Taxonomy (NCBI): domain Eukaryota; kingdom Metazoa; phylum Chordata; class Mammalia; order Rodentia; family Gliridae; genus Glis; species Glis glis. The sequence goes on along the minus strand of PVJS01010081.1, from coordinate 2,976 downwards.
GGCACCATTAGCAAAGAGTAGAACAATTCAGAACTCACTATTACAAAGAGCCTGAGTAAGGTCCATGCTACTACCCCAAAGATTTCCTTCAGGTTGCTTATTGGTAGTTAAAAGCAATTTCTAAATAGAAACCAGGTAAAACCCACTAGAAAAGTGGCCTCTGAACCTTCTATGGGCCAGGCCCTCTGATTCCTCCCTGCTTCCATCTGGCAAGCTCCAACTTCAGCAGCCAGACCGTATATTGGTAACTTGCTTCCTGTATTTTCTTTATTGATCTAGTGCAACAGCATAGAAACACGTTTCCAAATTACAGGAAGGGTAGAATTGACACCCTAACTGGCTTCGAATGGTTCCTGCTTTACTAGACTCAGAACTGTTTTTCTCCCTCAAGTTATTTGAATGTGAGCCGAGGTGTGAACAAGGCAGAAGTGAGAATCAATAATTAAGCCTGTTCTCTTTATACCCACTATGCTGGGAAATCCATTTCTTTTTCTCAGCCTGATTATTATTTAGCATTTATCCAATACCCTCAAGCCAGATCTCTACAGCACCGGAATAAAAACTGCAGTAAAATGAAACAAAAACACAGATCTGAACAACCCACTTAGCTTGTTCCGTAAAGGTATTTTATGGTCTCGGAGCTGTCAAGTCCTGTAGGTGAAGGTTGGCATAGCATGAGAGGTGCCATTTTTCTTACCTATTTTCTTGGATGTAAAATGTCACACTCTATCCCATGGAGCCACTATCACATGTAACCACTGAATAAACTGAAGCAAGAGCCTCCCCCATAGAGATGTCTATTCCAATATTTGCAGTCTACCTTGAACACCCATAGCCCCCTCACCCCTAAATGGTATTTCTGCCTCCAGTTGACTAGAGAGATGGTCATAGCAAACAGAAATTCCTGCCATGTGCTCTTCCACACGGCATGCTGAATCGTGAGAATGTTCCACAAAATGTTGCTGACAGACTTCCCAAGGAATCCGTGATGGATGGTGTGGGAATATTTCTTAAAATACAAAAGGGAAATCATCACCCGAGGAAGAGGTGGTAGTTATTTATCCCCTCATGGCTGGGCAAAGAGATGTACTAGGAGCTCCAATCTGAGTGTGCTGATCACCTTAATACAGTTTGGGGAAGTTGGTTATAGCTGGAGACAAGCCCTATGTATCCCATTTCTCTTTGCATTATTTCTCCCAGGAGGCTGCAAGTGTTCAGAAAAATAGGGACTCTCCCAATGACTTCTTGCGACCTGATCTGGTATAGCTACAGCTATGGGTATCTATTTAATGGCTCTGTAGTGGTACCAAAGCATAGACAGATATTTCATTCCAAGAAGAAATGGGGCAATTCTTTGTGTAAGTCAGCTGTCAGTGGAGGACATCTTATCCTTTAGAGATTGAGTAATGGTTTTTGTAAAGCTTTTCACATTTGATGTTTAAATCACCTAAAACCTCCCCATTCCGGGTTTGCTTTTTTGTCTATTGTTCTGTCTTCATCTACCTGAAACATGGTTTCCACTGACACCAACCTATGAAAACTAAGTCACCAGCATTCTGCAGGGTTCAGTATGATTTTCTCCCTCAGCTTTCTCGTCAACTCTCTTGACTCGCCTTACCTCTCCGGCCATCACCCATCCTGTGCCTTTGGTCCCTTCTCCTGCTAAACCCCACGTGATTTACTCGATTGTTCACAGTTCCTGGTCCTTCTCATTGTGTCCGTTTTCTTGATGATATCATTTATTTCCACTTTATTTATTTATATTTTACTTTAGCTCTAAACACTTTGCTCTTCCTCCTTTCACATCAATTTTGAGTTTCTGACTGGCATGTCCATCTAATCCATGCCTCAAACTCATCCCATCCTAACCCAACTCCTCATCTTTTCGAAAGCCACCTAGCAGTTGGTAATGTCACAAGTCTCCATTGCTCAGCCTCAGTAATGCTGAAAATATCTTAGGTCCTTCCTCTTCTCATCAAGCAAAAAACAGGCAGACACGATGCCTGGCAATCTCACCAATGCTATAGACTTTAAACATTTTCCCTTCCTATCCTTTCCCAAGACACTTGCCTAATTAGGGTCTATTCGGTCTCATCTGAACTATTTAAAGAGCTTTCCAACTGGTTTCTTTATCTTTAGTCCTCCGCTCTCTTATAAGTTGTCCTTCACACTGTCACAAAATTCGCTTGGAAAATGATGTTCTGAGCATGTTGTTTGCTGTTCCAAGCCTTGCTGTCTCCTAACTACATTCACAGGAAAAATAAAACTCCTCATTGTCTGTCATTCACATCAGACCTTCACTGATAACTCTCACCCCATTCTTTCCCTGAAGCTATCTCAGACTATTTAATTCTTCCCAAACATATTTTGCCTTTTTCGACTTCTGCATCTGCCTGAAATTTCCTGCCCTTTTCTCTAATTGTTATTCAACTAGATAACTACCTTCCCAACAAGGCCCTAGATCTTTCCAGTGAGAAATAATTTTTTCTTCCTCTAAAAACCTATAGAATTTTGTTATTATACCACAACCTGTCTTCTACTTTGGATCTGGAGTGTTCCCAAAGGCTCATGTGCAGAAGGTTTAGTCCCCACTGGTGGTGCAGCTGAGAGGTGCAAGAAAATTTGAGAGGTGGGGCCTGGTTGGAGGAAGTAGGTCACTGGGAGCGTGTCCTTAAGGGTAGATCTTGTCCTAGGCCCCTTCCTCATTCTCTCATTCTCACTCTCTTTTTGCTTCCTGTCTTCCCTGAGCTGAGCAGCGGCCACATGCTGCCACCACCATGATAATTCTGTCTTGCTTCAGATCCAAAGCAATGGAGTCAGCCAACCTTGGACTGACACCTCTGTAACGATTGGCCCAAAAATCTTTTCTCCTTCAAGTTGACTTTCTCAGGTATTTTGTCACAGTGATGAAAAGCTAACACGACCTGCTTTATAAATTATTTTTATTTCTTTTTTTTTTTTTTTTTTTTTTTTTTT
>PVJS01010080.1:8917-48961 GCA_004027185.1 Glis glis | reverse complement strand
TACACACACACACACACACACACACACACACACACACACACACGAATAGGTTAGAATGAGATATTACCTCCAAAGGATTCCTAGGAAAGGGATGTTTCATCCCATCCTTGCCTATTAGGATAGGAAGGCAGACTAATTTGCCTATTTAGGGATGAGATATGGGACAGATAACTTGGAAGACTAGCCTGGTCGAGGCAGAGTGATAGGGAAGGGAGGCACAATTCTTACCCAGGTTTACCTAGGTCTGGTTCTGCTAGGAACTTACCAAAGACCACATCAAGAAGAGAAGCAAATTAGCTGGGCGTGGTGGCGCACATTTATAATCCCAGTACTTTGGAGGCTGAGACAGGAGGATCACAGGTTCATGGCCAAACTCAGCTACTTAGTGAGGCCTCTGCAACTTAGACCCTGTTTAAAAAAAAGAATAAAAAATAGGACTGGGGGTGTAGCTCGGAGGTAGAATGTCCCTGGGTTCCATCCCCAGTACCATACACACACACACACACACAAAAAAGAAGAAGCAATGCCAAAGATCCTAAAAAGAAACTATGAAAATCAGAAGGTGGGGTTTAAGGTCTATAGTGTCTTGAATCTAGTCTGACTTATACAGAGTGCTATAGCTGAAACCTCCAGGGAAAGCAAGATGTGTCTAACAGTGAATACCTACTTGGGACTTAGTCTTAATTCTGTTGGCAGGGACTGTTTTGTCTGTCCTTTGCTAGCAGTTTCTGGGTATCTGTATTAGCATAGGAAAGGGCATTTAGAGTTGAGGAGTTGGGGCCATTACTCCTGAAATACCTCGAATGGCAAAAGCCTTGGTTTTCCAGTAAGGATCTCTGTGTATCAGCCTCAGGAGGCATTCAAGCACCTGGGATGGATAAAAGGCAGTGTTGAGTGGGGAGAACCAGAACCAGGATGGACCAGAAACGGACTCTACTTATCTCTAAAAGCTGAAATATGACTTTCTATCAATTCTACAGATAAATGAATTAGAGTCTGAAGTACCAGCCTATACACAGAGTATTAGCTCAATTATCTGCTCTCTGTGGATTTTCTCAGCCTACAGATCTATGACCAGATGGGTGTGTGTGTGTGTGTGTGTGTGTGTGTGTGTGTGTGTGTGTGTCTATTTGCTGGGGATCGAACCCAGGGCCTTGAATATTCTAAGCAAGCACTCTACCACTTAGCTACACCTTAGTCCCAGACTTCTTTTGAATACTTAATCAGGTTTTCCCCTAATAATTAGACATTATGATTCACTGGAGTTAATGCTAAAGCTCATCAGCCCTCAGGTCATGAGAAGCTAGTTAACAGGACTCAGGAGCATTGCTCAAGTGTGAAGTTTGGCTTTCTGGGAGCTGACTGGTCCTTACTGACCAATGTACCCCCTCACCTGCCTGGTTCAGACCTCTGCTGTGGCCCTAGAGAACAGTGAGTGTACTATGCACAAGGGAAGGTAATGCCCTCTCCTAGTCACTCAGGTAAGACGAGGACGTGTGCCCTCAACTCACCATCTTGTTGCGGATCCGCAGGGCACCTGCTGCCAAACAGGCTGCCTGCCGAACGGCCATGAAGTCATCGGAGAAGCAGTGCAGGAAGCTCGGGAGAAGCTTAGCAGTCATGAGTTTGAGCCCACTTATCAGGGAGAGGGCCTCCACGCGCTCCTGGGAATTTCCTTGACCCAGCTTGATCCTGTAAGTCACAAGTTGCTTTTATTTTCCCTCTTTAAACGATCAGTGCCCACTACCCAGCCAATGCCCTCAGGATAAAGTTCTAGCTCTGGCTCTCTGTTATCTAGCCCCACTCTTTCCTATTCAGCTTTAAGCCTGTTCAAGTTTCACTGGGTACAGACTTCAGCTGTCTTGCTTACTTGGCTCCATATCACCTACCTTATGTTAGGCACTGCTACGTTGAATGACTTAATAAGGAAAGCATCAACTCGTACCCCTGGTGACCGGCAGGTTCTCTCCCTCTCTACCCTCACCTGTGTGATGCTCATTTCAGCAACTGGCTCCCAGCCTGGAATGACTATGCAGTCTATCCATCCTCCACGGAGCTTGGCCTTACTCCTTTTGCCCACACTGAGTAATCTGTTTTTCTATTTTTTTACCATTTGTTTTAGTTTTTGTTTTTGTGGTAGTGGGGATTGAACCCAGGGGCATTCTACCTCTGAGCTACACCCACCCAGCCCTACTTTATTTTTATTTTGAAACAGGGTCTCGCTAGGTTGATGAGAGTCTCACTACTTGCTGAGGCTGTCCTCGAACCTGTAATCCTCTTGTCTCAACCTCCCAAGTACTAGGATTACAGGCATGCACCACCATGCCCAGCTATTATTCTAGTTTTTTTATATGATTGTGTGTGTGTGTGAGGGGTACTGGAGATTGAACCCAGGGATGTTACCTCTGAACCACACCCCCAGTCCTATTTTATTTTTTAGTTTGAAACAGGGTCTCACTAAGTTTCTGAGGGCCTTGTTAAGTTGGTGAGGCTGACCTCGAACCTGTGATCCTCTTGTCTTAGCCTCCCAAGTCCTGGAATCACAGGCATACACACCATGCCTGGCTTATGACTTGGTATTTTATTTTTTTGTGGTACTGGGGATCGAACCCAGGGGCATTCTACCTCCGAGTTACACCCAGTCCTATTTTATTTTTATTTTGAAATAGGGTCTCACTAGGTTGATGGGAGTCTCACTGTTTGTTGAGGCTGTCTTTGAACCTGCAATCCTCCTGTCTCAGCTTCCCAAGTACTGGGAGTATAGGCATGTGCCATCGTGCCCAACTAGGACTTGGTATTTTTTTTTTTTTCGGTACTGGGGATTGAACCCAGAGGCATTCTACCTCCAAGTTATACCCCAACCCAATTCTATTTCTTATTTGGAAACAGGGTCTCACTAAGTTACAGAGGGCCTCGCTAAATTGCCAAGGCTGGCTTCAAACCTGTGATCCTCCTGTCTCAGCCTCCCAAATGCTGGGATTATAGGCATGTGCCACGGTGCCCAGCTAGGACTTGGTATTTTAATTAGGCACTTGTGTATCTTGCCTGTGTTCATCAGAATTGTGTTATACTTCTGGACTCCCTCAAATACCCAAAGCATTACCTCACACTTGGTGAGCACCCAGTGCTTCTTTCCCTAGCCATACTGTTAGTTTCTATAGAGACTGAACTTTTTACAGCAGGACCTAGTACAATGTTGAGCACACAGAGGAGCTCAATAAATGCTGGCTGGCTGGATCCCAGGCCCCCTAAACACGTCTGAGAATAGAAGAGTGTCTCTCCTCATGTGGACTAGGTCTTACCTGATTGTGTCATGCACCTCCTTCCCGAGGCTCATCTTCCCCAGTGCTTGGGCAGCCGCCTGCCTCACCTCCTTCTTCCAGTCATTCCACATCAGCTGGATCAACTTATATTTCATATCCTATAAACAGGTGTAACCATTGGCTATCATTTATTGAATGTTAATTTTGTACTTGGCATTGTACTAAGTGTTTTTACCTACTCTTCAATCTCCCAAACAATCCAATGGGACCATGTTATTACCATTTATAGATGACACAATAGAGGCTCTATGGAAGAAATACTGCCTTTCATAATTCAGCAGTTGGCCACGAAGTCCTCGTTATCCTTACCTCATCTGTCGCTAGCTCTGCTTGTCTCTGTGTGTGTGTGTGTGTGTGTGTGTGTGTGTGTGTGTGTTACTGGGGGCTGAACCTAGGGGCATTCTACCTCTGAACTATACCCCCAGTCCATTTTTTTAAATTTTTTTGTTTTGAAACAGGGTCTTTCTAGGTTGCTGAGAGTCTCAGTTGTTGAAGCTGTCCTGGAACCTGTGATCCTTCTGTCTCAGCCTCCCAAGTACTGGTCTTATAGACATCCACCACCACACCTGGTTTATTTTTTTTTTATTTTGAAACAGGGTCTTCTAAGTTAGGGACGGCCTTGCTAAATTGCTGAGGCTGGCAGCAAACCTGTGATCCTCCTGCCTCAGCCTCGCAAGTACTGGAATTACAGGCATGTGTCACCATGCCTGGCTGTCTATTTACTTTTGATTGGTGGCAAGAGCCAAAGGGGTGAATGTGCAAACAAATGAGATGTTATTAAAATACTATTGTTAAAATGTAGATTCTTACCTGTAATCCCAGTACTTGGGAGGCTGAGACAGGAGGATCACAGGTTCGCAGCCAGCCTCAGCAACTTCATGAGGCTCTCAGCAACTTGGTGAGACCCTGTTTCCAAATGAAGAAATAAAACCAGTCTGGGGGTGTAGCTCAGAGATAGAATGTCCCTGGGTTCAATCCCCAGCAACACACACACACACACACACACACACACACACACACACACACACGCAGATTCTGACTGAGTTGGCCTGTGGTGAGATCTTGCATCTATAACAGGCTCCTGGGTCATGCATCTGCTGCCGGCCCAGGACTTTAACAGTAGCACTTGGGGCAGAATCAACCCAGTTCCAAACCTCTTCAGTGATTATCCAGACCATTTGCTTCCCAGATCAAAATGTGAGGGCTTAAAGTGGAGGCTGCTCACTTGTAGAGGAATGGCAGTGTTCCAGGCCATTCTGGAGATACCCAGTATTATGAGGAAAAGATAGAGTAGCACAAAGGAAGAAGGGAAGGATCCCGTTTGGACAGCTAATGATTTGAAAATAATGGGACAGGAGGTCAGGGTTTCCCTTGCCTGAAATTCCCTCTTCATTTAGAGCCAAGTGCCACACTCCTGCACACAATTTTAACTGGCAAGTTCAATCCACACTAATCTTTCTCTCTGAAAGTTTTAAAAGAGAACTTTACATTTATTGCTTGCTCTTGAATGATTTATGCTTGTTAGTCTTGTTGCTCTGACTGCAATGCCATCTTTTTGAAAGGAGGGACTGTTTTACATGTGTGTGCTGAACTCTCAGAGGCCTTGCAGAAGTACTTGTTTAGTTGGATTGTTGGGCCTTTTAAGTCAGTGTCTCTCCAACTGTGGTGAAGGACCAATTTTAGGGCTGGGGTAGAAATATCCCATTGACTGATACTTTTATAAAGTCCATTGATATTGAGGCAGTGTCAACTTACTATAAACATTTTGGCTTTTGTGCTTATTTTCTTGTGGCTCTGTTACACAGTTTGTGGATTGTCACTATACTGAGAAGCCCTGGCTTAAGTCGCAGAAGGACATGTTGACATGTGAAGATACTTCTGGGTTATGTGTAAGAGGCAGCAATGTGGGACAGAGATCTATTTGGTGAGAATGGGATATTAGATGTCAGCAAAAAGTAGAAAGGCCCCTTAGCCCAGCCTTGCTTAGGCTTTCTGTCCTAGAAGCAAACAAAGAGGAGGCTTACTAAGCAGACATTTCCACCGATCCTGGAGAAAACCCTGCAGGCCACAATCCGGTCCTTCCATTGACAGCTATTCAGTTCCACAGCAAGCATGGTGTTTATCAGGGTCTGAGGAGATGGAGGACTTGTATGGGTATTCACGATTAATTTTATTGATTTTTTTGTTTTGTTTTTGTGGTACTGGGGATTGAACCCAGGTTCATTCTACCTCCAAGCTATATCCCCAGCCCTATTTTATTTTTATTTTGAAACAGGGTCTTGCTAGGATGATAAGAGTCTTACTACTTGCTGAGGCTGTCCTCAAACCTGCGATCCTCCTGTCTCAGCCTCCCAAATACTGGGATTACAAGCATGTGCCACCATGCCTGGCTTTCACAATTACTTTTAGAGATACTGGAACCTTGAAGAAGTTACAGCCTAACATGGCATCCAGCGTAATTAATGTCCCAAGATCATGAGATGTCCATTCTTAATATAGGACAGAGTGGGTTTACAAGAGATGGGGCACTCCTGCATCTAAGCCAAGAAACACTGGATCATAAATCAGGAAATAAAATACAGATTTAGTAATCTGAACAGAAAAATAGGGCCTTCTCTTCCTGACTTTAACTATTTTTACCCCCAAATGATAATTTGTAGTGTCTGTCTTTTCAATTTAACATTTCTTTCCTTCCTTCCTTCCTTCCTTCCTTCCTTCCTTCCTTCCTTCCTCTTCCTTCCTTCTTTCCGTACTGGAAATTGAACCCAGGGGTATTCTACCTCTGAACTACACCCCCAGCCCTTGTTTATTTTGAAACAGGGTCTCGCTAAGAGTTAGGCTGTCCTCTGAACCTGCAATCTTCCTGTCTCAGACTCCCAAGTACTGGAATTACAGGTGTGTGCCACCACACCCAACTTTGTTTTACATTTCAACTGAAAGTAACTTAACACGATTATCAATCTGCATGGTTTTCAATGGTAAGCCTCTATCAGAAGCAAACTGTACATGTCGCAGCTCTTTCTGCATATTGGTAGAAACCATTTGCAACCTACTTCTCACTTTTCTCAGCTATTTGTTGTCACGGCTCCCTGTCTACATTTTTACACCCAGGTATGCCCACATTTAGTACCCTTTTACTTATGCTTGAGATTATCCTACCCAGCCACCTGCATTTTGGATTCTTTATATGCACTGACCACAGAGACCTAATTATTCCCCCAAACTTAGTTTCCTTCTCTGACCCTGTCGTGGACACATACTGTCTTTCCACTGAGATGCCTCAGGAGGATACAAGACTGCTCCTCAGTGTCCTCATTCCTCTTGTTAAACAGCTGATGGAAGATCCGCTTAATCACCGGGTAAGTGGCGATGCCTTCCAGAGCCAAGCACTGGGCTGCAACCCAGCTCTCCATACTATTACCTGCCACAGGGGGCAAAAAAAAAAAAAATGAGTCCAGAGAGGTGATCTGTTTTCCCTCAGAGAGAACAGCCTTTGTTTTTGTTTGTTTGTTTGTTTATTTGGTTTGGTTTGGTTTGGTTTGGCACTGGGGATTGAACCCAGGGCATTCTACTTCTAAGCCACACCCTCAGTCCTATTTTATTTTTATTTTGAAACAGGGTCTCATTAGGTTGATGAGAGTCTCACTACTTGCTGAGGCTATCCTTGAACCTGCAATCCTCCTGTCTCAGCCTCCCAAGTACTGGGGTTACAAGTGTGCACCACCATGCCAGGCTGAGAACAGCCTTTGGATTGGTTCCAAAGACTGCTGCCTGCCTGATAGCTCACTTTCCTATGCCCCATTCAGTCTAGAAATCAAATCCCATATTTAAACCACATTTAAATGGAGCACATCAATGTTTGAAATATAAACTGAAAATCTCAACCTGAAAAGTTAAATCCTAAAGGCTCTTGTTAGGTACCAGAGCCATAAACCACTTCTGACCTAGCTAAGAGTTACTTCTCCCCCCTGGAGGTTGGGAAACCTGGAGTGGGAGACTTTGCTAAGACAGAGGAATTAAGCGGTTGAATATCTATCTACAGAAGGCCCAACCAGGCAGCCATCTTTCCCCTGCAAAGGTAAGGAACAGCCTGTCTCTTGGAGAGAGCAGTTAGGACCTTGGGCCTCTCACCGTTGATAGCCTTTTTGATTAAATAACACCAGTGATGCATATGGACGACGCCTGGAAGTTACTATACAGAAAATGGAAAGCGGGGTGTGGTGGCGCATGCTTGTAATCCTAGTACTCGGCAGGCTGAAACAGGAGGATCCAGTTTCGCGGCCAGCCTCAGCTACTTAGTGAGGCCCTCCACAACTTCGTGAGACCCTGTTTCAAAAATAAAAGAATGTGAGGCCCTCTGCAACTTAGTGAGAACCTGTTTCAAAATAAAGAATAAAAAATAGGGTTTGGGGTGTAGCTCGGAGGTAAAATGTCCCTGGGTTCAATCCCCAACCAAAAAATAAAAATAAAAAAGAAAATGGAGGCATGATATGTCCATGTGGTGATTTTTAAAAAAATCTTCAAATTTACTTAATATCGTTACATCATCTTTTCAATTTTTCTTTCTTTTTTTTTTTTGCAGTACCAGGGATTGAACGCAGTGGCATTCTACCTCCGCGCTATGCCCCCTGCCCTATTTTTTATACTTTTATTTTGAAACCAGGTCTCACGAAGTTGCGGAGGGCCTCACTAAGGAGAGAGAGAGAGAGAGAGAGAGAGAGCTGAGGCTGGCCGCGAACCCGGATCCTCCGGTCTCTGCCTCCCAAAGTACTGGGATTACAAGCGTGCGCCACCACGCCTGGCATCTTTTCAATTTTTCAATTGTGCAAAAGAGGCCATGGTTGCTTTTATAAATTTTTATTAACATGTATTAATTGTACATAATGGGGCTTAGGGTGATATTTCAATACATGTATACAGCATGCACTGATCAAGTCCAGCCTCCCATTAGCCATACCCCTCACCCCCCACTTTCCAGTCTCTAGTAATTACTATTCTACATTCAGGTCAACTTTTTATTTTTATTTTTTTCATGGTACAGGGGATTGAACCCAGGGGCATTCTACCTCCGAGCCATACCTCCAAAATAAAGTATAAAATATACTTTATTTATTTATTTATTTATTTATTTATTTATTCTTGCGGTACCGGGGATGCAACCCAGGGGCATTCTACCTCTGCGCTACACCCCCGCCCTATTTTTTATACTTTATTTTGAAACCAGGTCTCACGAAGTTGCGGAAGGCCTCACTAAGTAGAGAGAGAGAGAGAGACAGGGAGAGAGAGAGCGAGAGAGCGAGAGAGCGAGAGCGAGAGAGAGAGAGAGAGAGAGCTGAGGCTGGCCATAAACCCGGATCCTCCGGTCTCCGCCTCCCAAAGTACTGGGATTACAAGAAGCGTGCGCCACCACGCCGGGCAAATATACTTTATTTTGAAACAGAGTTTCACTAAGTTGCAAAGGGCCTCACTAAATAGCTGAGGCTGGCTTTGAATCTGCGATCCTCCTGTCTCAGCCTCCCAAGTACTGGAATTATAAGCGTGCGCCACCACGCCCGGCGTGGGTCAACTTTTTTGTTGTGTTTTTTTTCCACATATGAGAGAGAACATGCGGTACTTATTTTTTCTGTGTCTGGCTTGGGGACTGAACCCAGGGGCATTCTACCTCTGAGTTACACCCCAGCCCTATTTTGTTTTTATTTATTTATTTATTTATTTATTTATTTATTTTTGCGGTACCGGGGATTGAATCCAGGGGCATTCTACCTCCGAGCTACACCCCCAGCCCTATTTTTTATCCTTTATTTTGAAACCGGGTCTCACAAAGTTGCAGAGGGCCTCACTAAGTACCTGAGGTTGGCCGTGAACCCAGATCCTCTGGTCTCAGCCTCCCAAGTACTGGGATTACAAGCGTGTGCCACCATGCTCGGCTTCTATTTTGTTTTTATTTTGAAACAGAGTCTCACTAGGTTGATGAGAGTCTCTCTACTTGCAGAGGCTGTCCTTGAACCTGTGATCCTCCTATCTCAGCCTCCCAAGTACCAGGATTACGAGCATGCACCACCACACCTGGCTTTAGGGTATCATTTCTAATGAAATACATCTATGGAAAACTTAGTGGTACCTATTTTTCCCCTTCCTCCCTCTCTCCCTTCCTTCCTTTATTTTATACTAGGGATTGAACCCAGGGGCATTTTACCTCTGAGAGAACCTCCAGCCCTTTTTAGTTTTTATATTTATTATTATTATTATTATTATTATTATTATTTTGTGGTACTGAGGATTGAACCCAGGGGCATTCTACCTCTGAGCTACACCCCCAGCCTGATTTTTTATTCTTTATTTGGAAACAGGGTCTCACTAAGTTGCAGAGGCCTCACTAAGTAGCCGAGGCTGGCCATGAACCTGCGATCCTCCTGTCTCAGACTCCTAAGTACTGGGATTACAAGAGTGTGCCACCATGCCTAGCTTTAGTTTTTATTTTGAAACAGGGTCTCGCTAAGGTGCTGAGGGTCTTGCTAAGTTGTTGAGGGTCTTGCTAAGTTACGGAGGCTGTCCCAGAACCTGCAATCCCCCTGTCTCACCCTCCCAAGAACTGGTATCACAGGTGTGCAACACCACCTAGCTCCTATTTTATTTTTTAAATTTTTTTGTGGTACTGGGGATAGAACCCAGGGGCTTTCTACCTCCAGGCTACACCCCCAGACCTATTTTATTTTTTATTTTGAAACAGGGTCTTGCTAAGTTGCGGAGAGCCTCGCTAAGTTACTGAGGCTGGCTTCAAACCTGCGATCTTCCTGTCTCAGCCTCCCAAGTACTGGAATTACAAGTGTGCACCACCACACCAAGCTAGCTCCCATTTTATAAAAGCACATAGGAAGAACATTTTTCTGAAGGTTCTAACATAAACCCAAACCCAATGCAGCAGACATCACAAAGCACGGTAGTGGAGGGGAAAGGACTGGGAAAGCTGATGTTGACATCCCCTCTCTTTATCCATATCTCCAGGTCAGACGTAACAGGGGGATACTCACCCTTCAGAAGGGCAGTCTGCATGATGTCCCGGGCAAGAGCATTCTGTGACCGTATGGCATACTGGCACAGTGCTGCCGCCATCCTCACATTGGCATTCTTGTCACAGAGAGCAGCCTCCAGGGCAGGCTGTAGGACCTCTGGCACCTCCGGGATAGATGGGGCTTCCACTGTCCCCTTGTCTGCCAACAAGAGAGAGCCAGGGAAGAGAGTGCTGGCCTCTGTCAGACACAGGTCCCTGCCTACAGCCACATGGTGGCCTGCCTCAGTCTGAGTTACAAGTGCTTACTACTTAATGTGATCACAGTTGAGCTGAGCCCCTTGAGGGTGGGATGCTGCTATGCCAGTTCCTGATTCTTTATTATCTGGGCTCTGTATTCAAGGCAAAGAAGAATGTTTCCAACTAAGCTATGGTGACCTTCACCACTGGTTTTATTCATTCATTTATTTATTTATATATTTATTTACTTATTTATTTTTGCAGTACTGGAGATTGAACCCAGGGGCATTCTACCTCCAAGCTATACCCCCAGCCCTATTTTTTATTCTTTATTTTGAAACAGGGTCTCACTAAGTTGCGGAGGGCCTCACTAAGTAGCTAAGGCTGGCCACGGACCTGTATTCTCCTGTCTCAGCCTCCCAAGTACTGGGATTACAAGCGTGCACCACCATGCCCAGTCACCATTGGGTTTAGTGACAAAAATCAACTCATTTACTCCAGGAGGATATATATATATATATTTTTGGGGGGTGGTACTGACAATTGGACCCAGGAGCATTCTACTTCTGAGCTACAACCCCAGCCTTATTTTATTTTATTTTGTGGTACTGGGGATTGAACCCAGGGACATTCTACCTCTGAGCTACACCCCCAGCCCTATTTTATTTTATTTTTTTAGTTTGAAACAGAGTCTTACTAAGTTGCTGAGGCTGGCCACAAACCTGCAATCCTCCTGCCTCACTTCCCAAGTACTGGGATGACAAGCGTGTGCCACCATGCCCAGCTTTTTTTTTTTTTTTGACACAGTGTCTCAAGCTGGGCATGGTGGTGCATGCTTGTAATCTTGGTACTTGGGAGGCTGAGACAGGAGGATCGCAGGTTCGGGGCCAGCCTCAGCATCTTAGTGAGGTCCTCTGCAACTTAGTGAGGCCCTGTTTCAAAAATAAAAGAATAAAATACAGCTGGGGGTGTAGTTCAGAGGTAGAATGCCCCTGGGTTCCATCCCCGGGACCACACACACACACACACACACACACACACACACACACAAGTTGCAGAGGGCCTTGCTTTAAATTGCTGAGAGGCTGGGTGCGGTGGTACACGCTTGTAATCCCAGTACTTGGGAGGTTGAGACAGGAGGATCCCAAGTTCAAGGACAGTCTCAGCAAGTAGTGAGACTCTCATTAACCTAGTGAGACACTGTTTCCAAATAAAAATAAAATAGAGCTGGGGGTGTAGTTTGTAGGTAAAATGCCCCTGGGTTTAATCCCCAGTGCCACAAAACAAACAAACAAACAAACAAACAAACAAACAAATATTGCTGAGGCTGGCTGCAAACCTGCAATTCTCCTGTTTCTACCTCCCAAATACTGGGATTACAGGGACTGAGGCTTTATATTTTTAATTATAATAGCAATTTTTTTTTGTGGTACTGTGGATTGAACCCAAGGGCATTCTACCTCTGAGCTACACCCCCAGTCCTATTTTTTTACATTTTTATTTTGAAACAGGGTCTTTCTAGGTTAATGAGAGTCTCACTACTTGCTGAGGCTGTCTCAAACCTTTGATCCTCCTGTCTCAGCTTTCCAAGTACTGGGATTACAGATGTGCACCACCATGCCTGGCTATTATTAATAATAGCAATTTTATTTAGGTAGTGCTTTACTCTATATTTATATAGTGTTTTTACACTCTCTCATATTGTCTTTCAAACCTGGTGGAATTAGGCAAGGTAGGCATAACTGCAGAATTCACCAGGAGTCTTAAGTTTCATATAAACAGATTCACAAGACTATCACAGGCCACACTGACATTCTTCAGGAGGATTTAGGACAGAAGCACAATTTGTCAATAGGGCGGCAGTGCCAGGCATTCCTTTTAATGGAGTTTTTTGTTTTTGTTTTTTCAGTACCAGGGATTGAACCCAGGGGCATTCTACTTCCGGGCTAGCTACATCCCCAGCCCTATTTTTTATTCTTTATTTTGAAACAGGGTCTCACTAAGTTGCGGAGGGCCTCACTAAGTAGCTGAGACTGGCCATGGACCTGGATCTTCCGGTCTCAGCCTCCCAAGTACCGGGATTACAAGCGTGCATCACCACGCAGGGCTCTTGCTGGAGTTCTCGGAGCTGTGTAGCATTCCATGGAGTGTTCTGGGGACAGTTCAGGACCATGGAGTTCACTCAGGATGAACTTATGTTGCAAAGGCATTAGGATCTCTTCTTTTTTTTTTTTTTTTTTTTTGCGGTACCAGGGATTAAACCCAGGGGCATTCTACCTCCGGGCTACACCTCCAGCCCTATTTTTTATTCTTTATTTTGAAACAGGATCTCACCAAGTTGCGAAGGGCCTCACTAAGTAGCTGAGGCTGTCCTCAAACCTACGATCCTCCTGTCTCAGCCTCCCAAGTACCGGGATATTTTGTAGATAAGGAAGTTGAAGCCCAGAGAAGTTCACTGACTTTGCCAGAAGTGGCAGAGCTGAGCCGGTGACTCAGATTTTAGGATCTGTAATCATCTGTCCTTTTTACTAAGGCCGTGGACCAATATGCCATATATTAAGAATAGATAATATATAGGTTGAGCATCCTTATCCCAAAATCCCAAATCTGAAATGCTCCAAAATCCAAAACTTTGAGCCCTGACATGACATCACAAGTGGAAAATTCTACATCTGACCCCATGTGATGGGTTTCAGTCAAAACACAGGTTCGTGGTGGTGCACACCTGTAATCCCAGTACTTGGGAGGCTGAGATAGGAGGATCACAGGTTCAAGGACAGCCTCAGGAAGTAATGAGACCCTCATCAACCTAGAGAGACCCTGTTTCAAAATAAAATAAGGCTGGGGGTGTAGCTCAGAAGTAGAATGCCCCTGGGTTCAATCCATGGTACCAAAAAAAAAAAAACCACCCAAGTACACTCAAAATATTGTACAAAACTACCTTTGTGTAAAACTACTCAAAAAATATTGTATAAAACTACCTTTGAGTAAAACTACTCAAAATATTGTATAAAATTACATTATACCTATGTATAATGTGCATTTGAAACGCAAATAAATTTCATTTTTAGACTTGGAACTATCCCCAAGAAATCTGATGTTGAGTTTGAGATGTGCTCTCCAAAGAAGGGCTAACATAGAGTTGGGAGAAAAGAATATATACATCCTATTTTATTTTATTTTAGGTATTATAGATTGAACCCAGGGGCATTCTACCTCCAAGGCACACCCCCAGCCCATTTTATTTTTTATTTTGAAACAGGGTCTCACTAAGTTGCTAAGGTTGGCCTTGAACCTGAGATTCTCCTATCTCAGCTTCCCAAGTACTAGGATTATAGGCGTGTGTTACCACTCCCGCAGGTGGCACACACCTGTAATCCCAGTATATATACATACATACACATACACACACGTACATATATATAGTTTCTGTCTGTTATGAATGGGATCTCAAGGTAGGAAAATATGAACTTCCCAGCAAGCCATTAAGCAAGCAAAAGGAGATACAGTGTGAAAGTCAGTGGTAGAGACGTGCTTAGCTTGCAAGAGGCCCTGGGTTCATACCCAGCACCCCCCCCCCCCAAAGAAGAAAGCCCTGGACTAGAAGCCAGGAATTTCAATCTCATCTCTATTGCTGATAAACTATATTCAGGCCAGGCTCTGGGCCTTGGCTTCCACATCTGTAAAATGACCTCAACTGAGGCCCACGGTCCCCAGCAGTTTGGTCCTAGCTCTCACCTGAGTCTGTCTGTCTGGTGACAATCCGGGGCCGTTCCAAGGCAGCTGTGGCACATGTGGTGATGGCCTGGATCTTAGCGTCATCATACATGTCTACCAAGCCCCGCTTTAGGCTCTCCACTGTCTCATGGTGCCACTCGACGACTGTGTCACAGTGAGGGACATGAGGAGAGAACCACTTGGTTAGGGTTAGGTATTGTGCTACAAGCAGCTCACAAGAGGCTCCCTTACCCCCCCCCCCCCCGCCACTTCAAACAAATATTAGCTCAGAAGAATAAAGGATTCGGAGATGAGCCCTTTGGGGAAGTTATTTCCCTGATGATCCATGTATCTCTTAGGTACATTCCCCCCAATCCATCCTGTATTCTGTTGGTCTTTGCTTAAGTACCTTTTCATTGTAATCATCTGGAAAATAAAAGGGGCACTAAAACATAGTGGTCAGCCGGGCATGGCGGCGCTCTCCTATAATCCCAGTACTTGGGAGGCTGAGATAGGAAGATCGCAGGTTCGAGGACAGCCTCAGCAAGTAGTGAGACTCTCATCAACCTAGTGAGACCCTGTTTCAAAATTAAAAAAAAAATAGGGCTGGAGATGTAGCTTAGAGGTAGAATGCCCCTGGCTTCAATCCCCAGTACCACACACACACACACACAAAAAAAACATAGTGGTTGGCTGGGTGCAGTGGTGCATGCCTATAGTCCCAGCTACCTGGGAGGCTGAGGCAGGAACCCACAAGTTCAAGTCCAGCCTGGGAAACATAGCATGACCCCCATCTCAAAAGAAAAAACAAAAACATAGAGATTAAGGATACTTGGTTGTCAGAGATATCTGGTTTGGAAAGAAAGTTAGTAGCTGTGAGACCTTGGAAAAATTACTTAAAATCTCTGAGCCTGAGATGTCACATTTGTAAATATAGGAATGATATTAGACCCTAACATATTGAGTTTCTTTGAGGGTTAAATGCGTTTACTAGACAAAGTTTTTAGCAAAATGCCTGACAAGATAATGAGGGTTCAACAAATGTTAATTAATGTATGTGTGTGTGTGTGTGTGTGTGTGTGTGTGTGTGTGTTGTGTGTGTGTGTGTGACACTAGAGATTGAACCCAGGGGTATTCTACTTCTGAGCTACACCCCCAGCCCTATTTTATTTGAAACAGGGTCTCACTAAGTTACTGTATGCTGGTCTTGAATATGCAATCCTCCTGTCTCAGTCTTCCAAGTACTGGGATTATAGTGCACTGTAATCCCAGTACTTGAAAGGCTGAGACAGGAGAATCACAGGCTCAAGGACAGCCTCAGCAATGAAGTGAGACTCTCAGCAACCTAGCAAGACCCTGTTTCAAAATAAAAAAGGCCAGGCATGGTGGTGCATGCTTGTAATCCCAGTATTTGGGAGGCTGAGACAGGAGGATTGCAGGTTCGTGGCCAGCCTCAGCAATTTGTGAGGCCCTCTGCAGCTTAGTGAGACCCTGTTTCAAAATAAAGAATAAGCTGGGTGTGGTGGCACACACTTGTAATCCCAGTACTTGGGAGGCTGAGACTGGAGGATCCGGGTTCACAGCCAGTCTCAGCTACTTAGTGAGGTCCTCCGTGACTTAGTGAGACCCTGTTTCAAAATAAAGAATAAAAACTAGGGCTGGGGGGTATAGCTCGGAGGTAGAATGCCCCTGGGTCCAACCCCCAGTACTGCAAAAAAAAAAAAAAGAATAAAAAATTGGGCTAGGGGTGGAGCTCAGAGGTAGAATGCCCCTGGGTTCAATCCTCAGTACCATAAAAAAAAATCTAGAAATCAGTAAGACAGGGACCCTGCAAGATTTTTCAGTGTAGTGAGTTTCCACAAATTACTGGAAGTAATTCCTACTCTTGTAAAAAGCATCAAGATATAAGTAGCTAATACTCACCTAATACTTACTGTAGGAAAGCTCTTATCTACTGTAGCCTTAACGAGGCAACCAGACTTTACGTTTCACAAGAGAGGGATGGATCGTCAAAGACTAAGAAACAGGAGTCCAAGGTGAGACCCACCTAATCACAAATATATCAAATAGAGAGCGATAGCTAGCTCAGCCCTGCCTGCACTCACTCAGTCCCCAGGTAGTCTTCCACTCCTGCAGCATTCTCCGCAGGACCACCACTTCCCACGTCACATCCTCCTGCGGCGCTTCTGCCTCCTTCTTGGTTCTCCTGGTCTTCAGGGGCGCATCCTCCTCACCCACCTGCAGCAGCAGATCCTTGGTGGGGCTGGGCAGAGCAGTCCAGCGCCGGGCTCCTTTCACAGGCCTGTAAGCTGTGCAGGGTGGCAGGGTCTCACTAAGTGGCAGAGGGCCTCACTAAATATCTGAGGCTGGCCTCAAACCTGCGATCCTCCTGTCTCTGCCTCCCAAATACTGGGATTACAGGTGTGCACCACCACGCCCAGCTTATTTTTTTATTTTGAAACAGGGGCTCGCTAAGCTTCGGAGGGCCTTGCTAAGTTGCTGAGGCTGGCTGTGAACCTGTGATCCTCCTGTCTCAGCCTCCCAAGTACTAGGATTACAGGCATGTGCCACCACACCCAGCCTAAATTTTCGTGTGTGTGTGCGTGTGTGTGTGTGTGTGTGTGTGTGTGTGTGTGTGGTGTTCCTGGGGATTGAACCCAGGGGCATTTTACCTCTGAGCTATACCCCCAGTCCTATTTTATTTTTTATTTTGAAACAGGGTCTCACTAAATTGCAGAAGGTCTCACTAAATTGCTGAGGCTGGCCACAAACCTGTGATCCTCCTGTCTCAGCCTCCCAAGTACTGGGATTACAGGCTTGTACCACCATGCCTGGCTTTCTAAATTTTCTTTTTTTGGTTTTTTTTTTTTTTTGGCGATACCGGGGATTGAACCCAGGGGCATTCTACCTCTGAGCTATACCCCCAGTCCCATTTTTTATTCTTTATTTTGAAACTGGGTCTCACGAAGTTGCAGAGGGCCTCACTAAGTAGCTGAGGCTGGCCGCGAACCTGAATCCTCCGGTCTCAGCCTCTCAAGTACTGGTATTACAAACGTGCGCCACCACGCCAGGCTTTAAATTTTCTTTTTTGAAACGGGGTCTCACTAAGTTGCTGTGGGCCTCGCTAAATTGCTGAGGCCGGCCTGGAACCTGCCAGCCTCCTGCCTCAGCCTCCCAAATACTGGAATTACAAGCATGCTCCACTACACCTGGATAAAATGCTAAATTTTAAAGATTTTAACACCTCCTGAGTTTTTCTAGTAATAATAAATAGCAGTCAGAAATTTGAGACAAGAAACCATACATATTTATAAATATAATTATAGTTGTGTATAAAAATGGTTATAGGCCATGTCCGTAATCCCAGCTACTCAAGAGGCTGAGGCAGGAGGATCACAAGTTGAAGGCCAGAATGGGAAACTTAGCAAGGCCCTCACTCAAAATAAAATAAAAAGGGCTGGGATGTAGCTCAGTGGCAGAGCACTTGCCTAGCATGCATGAGGCTCTGAGATTGATCCCCAATATTGCAAAAAAAAAATGGTTATAGTTGTAATATTTTCTGGACTTTAATGTTCTCCATGTTGTCAAACAGGTTCAAAAAGCCTTTCATGCTGGGCATGGTGGCACATACCTGTAACCCCAGTACTTGGGAGGCTGAGACAGGAGGATCACAGGTTCGAGGACGGCCTCAGCAAGTAGTGAGACTCTCATCAACCTAGCAAGACCCTGTTTCAAAATAAAAATTAAAAAATAGGGCTGAGGGTGTAGCTCAGAGGTGCCCCTAGGTTCCATCCCCCCCCACAAAAACCCTCTTTCTTAGAAGGAAAGCTGGGTGGAGAAGGGGGAAGGGAAGACAGACGAGAACATTTCCAAACTTACTAAATTCATTATTTGCCACATTGCCCGTCTGTCTCATATTCTAATTTGTCACTGTCAACCATTTCTGTTTCTTCCAAGACTTGATTCCAGCTCTTAACGCCTTTAGATTTTTCTCTAAATCAGTTCTTTTCTTTGTACAAGGAGGAAAGTAACTTTTGGGGGGGGGTTCCAGGGGCATTCTACCTCTGAGGTGTACCCCTAGCCCTATTTAAAAAAAATTTTGTGTGTGTGTGTGTGTGTGTGTGTGTGTGTGGTACTGAGGATTCAACTCAGGGGCATTCTACCTCCAAGTAACACCCCCAGCCCAATTTTATTTTATTTTTTTATTTTGAAACAGGGTCTCACTAATTGCGGAGGACCTTTCGAGGTTGCTGAGGCTGGCTGCAAACCTGCTATCCTCCTGTCTCAGCCTCCCAAGTACTGGGATTACAGGCATGTGCCACCACGCCCAGCTTATTTTTTAATTTTGAAACTGGGTCTCACTAAATTGCCTGGGCTTCACTAAGTTGCTGAGGCTGGCCATGAACCTGCCATCCTCCTGTCTAGCCTCCCGAGTACTGGGATTACAGGTATTTACCACCACATCTGGCTCAGAGGAATTTTTTTTTTTTAAGTAAGAGCTTTGTGCAACGATCACCTCTCTAGCTTTAGAACATTTTCCTCACCCCTTAAAGAAACCCCATATTCACTTCTTCCTTCCTCTCTCCCAGCTTCTGGCTACTATTTATTTATTCAGTACTGGGGATCCATTCAGGGCCTCTGCTATGCTAGGCAAGCACTCTACCACTGAGCTACATCCCCAGCCCTCCTGGCAACTATAACTATTTTCCATCCTTATGAATTTGCCTATTCTCAGAAGACAGGATGTGCGGGATGGTGTTGGTTTATGGGGAGGGTGGGATACTAGTAATAATGCCTTGAGTTTGTACAGCACTTAAGGTTGACAAAGCATATTCACAAATCACCTCATCTAAGCAGTGCAAAGTGTCCTGCTATTACAAGGATTGGTGTCCCTATTTCTTTCTTTTTTTTTTTTTTGCCGTACCGGGGATTGAACCCAGGGGCATTCTACCTCCAAGCTACACCCCCAGCCCTATTTTTTATTCTTTATTTTGAAACAGGGTCTCACTAAGTTGCGGAGGCCTCACAAAATAGCTGAGGCTGGCCACAAACCCGGATCCTCTGGTCTCAGCCTCCCAAGTACTGGGATTACAAGCGTGCGCCACCACGCCCGGCTGGTGTCCCTATTTCAATGAGGCATCTGGAGTCCCACCAGATGACTTGCCAAGACCCAACTTGAGGCTTTGCTGGGTACTTTCTCCACTGCCTCCCAATGGTGGTCCTCATCCAGGAAGGAGCTTGTGCATCTGGGGGAAGCTGCCTGTAGCTGCTGCCACCAGCACCTCTCCCCTAGCGGCTATTGCATGTCCAGGCAGCACTAGAGATAGAGGTTTGGGGCTGGTGGGAAAAAGAATGGTCACTATTGCTATTAGTTTCTTCCTATCCAAGGACTCATCTGAACAGTGATACTGGACAGAAAAGAGTCATGGGAAATGGAGACACAGTCTGTTGGAGGGTGGGCACATTTTGTTTCATAGGCTCATTTCTTGCTGGGTGTGGTGGTCCACACCTGTAATCCTAGTGCTTGGGAGGCTAAGACAGGAGGATCGCAGGTTCCAGACCAGCCTCAGCAATTTAGCAAGACTCTCAGCAACTTAGTGAGACCGTTTCAAAATAAAAAAAAATAAAATAGGTCTGGGGTTGTAACTCAGAGGTAGAATGGCCCTGGGTTCAATCCTCAGTAACACACACACACACACACACACACACACACACACCCCTCATTTCTTGGTCACCTTCCTTCCCTCTACCCTCTTTGTTTTCTAGAATGAATAATGATATACTCAGGAAACACCAACTTAAACAAAGGAAGATGCCAGGGCCTGAGGCAGATGGGGGCTCGAATGCAGTGGGAGAGCAGAGCCCACCCAAGGGCATGGGGCACCGTGGCATTAAGATGGGACCTGTCCTGATGGTAATTATTGGTCTAAACCACTTGGTTACACCTAAGTTGCGTCTGATTTCAACTGAATGTATGTTCCACCAAGGAAGGCTCTTTCTAGTTGCACTTAGTATTTTATAAGTTTATAAGTTATGAGATGCTTTGTAGTTGGTAGGGAGTTCCCTCATTGTTGGGGGTGCCCCAGCCCATCAGCTAGGGACCTTAAAGCAATAGCCACACTCCCTCATTCCCCCCACATCAGCTTCTTGCTTACGCGTTTCAGGAATAGGCTGGGAACTCCACTTTTCTGGAGATTCAGGGAAGACTTTACAGAGGTGCTTGTCGTACAAATTTAAGCTTTCCAGGAAAATCTGGTCTCTCTTTGCACCAATTTGGTGGATGATCTGGACTTTATCTGTGAACAAATAAACAATGAGTCCCCCAGTGCCTTCCTCTGTCCTCTCTTCTCGGGTTTCTGCTCACCAGGATCAGACCCAATTTCTTTTCACCCTAATCTTTGACTCTAGGACCCACGATTGCCACGCTGTGGGGCCTCCCTTAAAGGTGACTTGCTTGGAAATGTCACAGCTGGTGGCCTCGTAGAGAAGCCTCATAGAGGCCTGGAAGCCAAGGATGGCGTTTTCCATCCATAAGGTAGAACCTGTCTAAGTTATAGGCACTGTCTCCTATAAAAAGCTAGATACTAAGCCAGGCGTGGTGGCGTATGCCTGTAATCCCAGTACTTGGGAGGCTGAGACAGGAGGATCACAGGTTCAAGACCAGCCTCAGCAACTTAGCAAGACCCTCAGCAACCTAGTAAGACCCTGTTTCAAAGACAAAAATAAATAAATATAAAAGACTAAGGGTGTAGCTTGGAGGTAGAATGCCTTTAGGTTCAATCCCCAATACCACACTAAATAAATAAAAAATAAATAATAGCAAGGGGAAGGATAAGGTAATGGGTATTTATTGAGCACCTTTGTGTGCCAGGCATTGGGCAAGAAGTGCTTAGATGCTTTCCTGTGTGCTCCACTCAAAGAGTTTTATTTATTTTTTTTGGTGCTGGGGATTGAGCCCAGAGGCATTCTACCTCCAAGTCACCCCCAGCCCGATTTTATTTCTTATTTGGAAACAGGGTCTCACTAGGTTGCTGAGAGCCTCACTAAATTGCCGAGGCTGGCTTTGAACCTGCGATCCTCCTGTCTCAGCCTCCCAAGTACTGGGATTATAAGCGTGTACCACCACGCCCAGCTTTTGGAGAGTATTTCTGTTAATATCATTTTACAAATGAGGTGTCTAAGGCCCAGAGGGATTATGTAATTTGCTGAAGGTTACTAAGGAGGTGAAAAAGGATTTATTTTTTATTATTTATTTATTTATTTATTTTGCAGAACTGGTGATTGAACCCTGGGGCATTTTACCTCCGAGCTACACCCCCAGCCCTATTTTTTTATTCTTTATTTTGAAACAGGGTCTCACTAAGTTGCAGAGGACCTCACTAAGTAGCTAAGGCTGTCCTTGAACCTACGATCCTCCTCTCTCAGCCTCCTGAGTACTGGGATTGCAAGTGTGCGCCACCACTCCCAGCTCCTGAGAAAGGATTTAAACCCACATCTGCCTGACTCCGAAGCCCATGATTTTTATTTTTTTTTTTTACCAACATAGTACCCCAGTGGGAGAATAATCTCAAAGTGCGCAAAGGCAGAGGGTAGAGAGAGAAGAGGTAGGGCGAGGGTGCCCCCAGAGTCAAATCTTGCTGAAGTTGCAATCCCATCCTCCATGCCCTCCTTTGTAAGATAAAGGGATGGAAAAGGGGCAAGAGAAAACTGTTTCCTTCCCACCAGATATTGCTGCTGCCCCCAGGCTCCTTCAACTCCTGTGCTAGTCCCCAAGGGCTGTACACCCCCCTCTAGGTGTCCAGGGCCTCCCATCCCCCACCACCTCTGTGCCATCCCCAGCTGCTGCCACCTCCTTGGCCCATGCCCACCTCCGCCCCCACCACAGGGGCCCAGCGCTATTACCAAAGTAAATCTCCTGCTCGAAGGCGTTGTCTGTGGAGTAAGAGAACTTTCCAGCGCCGGGATTCACCTGTCGGAAGTGGCTCTGCACTGGGGGCTGGGAGAAGCATCCCTTTTCCTTGATCTCCTCAGCCGTCATGTTGCCAGGTATGCTGTCAGCCATCTGCACTTGTGGGGAGTCACTGGGCAATCTTGGTAGGGGTGAGAGAGCGGGGAAGGGGGAACAGGCAGGAGGTGCCCCCCTTTCCATTAGGTCCATGGCTCACCACAGCTTGCCACGGCTCAGTTCCCACACACACGAGCGTCTCAAGGGTGTTTAACTGTTAGCCTGGCCCTCCCCCCAGATGCCAGCTGAATATGGAGCCCCCCCCAAAGGGCCTGTCTTCAGCTGCCTCTCCCTCCACTGATGGAGCCACATCTTCTGCGACCACCAGGCAGCAAGCATGATAGGGCGGCCATGCTTCCAACATAACCTGTGTGTGTGGTGCTAGGGATTGAACCCAGGGCTTCCTGCATGCTAGGAAAGTGCTCTACCACAGAGCTGTATCCCCGGACCTTTTTATTTCTTCATTTTGAGACAGGGTCTCACTAAGTTGCCCAGGCTGGCTGGGAACTTGCAATCCTCCTGCCTCAGCCTCTCAAGTCGCATGTGCCACTGTGCCCAGCATATCCTTTTTCAACATTGGTTCCCTTAGAGGTCACAAGGACTTGGGGGTGGGAATCCCCCTCCTATACTACCTCCCTCTATCTAGTGTGCTATTAAATATCTGTCCACCCAGTGGATAGCACCTTAAAGGTGCACATCTAGCCGGCACGGTGGTGCATGCCTATAATCCCAGTACTTGGGAGGCTGAGACAGGAGGGCCACAGGTTTGAGGCCAGCTCACTTAGTAAGACCCTGTTTCAAAATAAAAAATAAAATAGGGCTGGTGGTATAACTCAGAGGTAGAATATCCCTGGGTTCAATCTCTAGTACTGCACACACACGAAGGTTCACATCTGTCCTTTTATATTGTATTCCCAGCAATTTGCATACTGCCTGAAAGTAGCAAGCACACAGTTTATATTTGTGCAATAAATGCACAAATAAGTAGATTTCCACTTATTTTTAATTCCCTTTTGGAAATCAGGAATATTTTTTTGTGTGTGGTACTGGGGATTGAACCCAGGGGCATTCTACTTCCGAGTTACACCCCCAGCCCTATTTTTTTATTCTTTTTTTTAAAAAACAGGGTCTCACTAAGTTGTGGAGGCCTCACTAAGTAGCTGAGGCTGGCCGTGAACCTGTGATTCTCCTGTCTCAGTCTCCCAAGTACTGGGCTTACAAGCGTGCGCCACCATGCCTGGCAGGAATATTATAATAGCTCCAGTCTTCACTTTAGCTATAAAAGAGAAGGAAGCAATCTGAGAAATGTGAACATCTCTGGCGGCTGGGTTCTCTGTCCTGCAGCTGGCTGGGTTTGAGTCAGCGACATGCTGGCTCCCTATTCAAAGTGAGGCAGGACTGAACCTCAGTGCTGTGAGGGGTCTGCCAGCCTCACTTTCACCATGGGCACAGTTCTGGGAGCACCTAAGTGGTTACGAATCAGCAGTAAGATCGCTAAACCTGCTGGGGAAGGCGGAGAATCAATCCTTAGAGGCAGCGTTCTCAACTGGGAGACATATGGCAGTCCCTGAGACATATGGCATTTTGGTTGTCACAGCTAGGGGGTGCTGTTGTCATCTAATGGGCAGAGGCCAGGAATGCTACTGTCCTACAGTGCACAAGGCAGCCCCTTAAAACAAAGAATTGGCTGAGTGTGTTGTGGCACCTGCCTGTAATCCCAGGATTTGGGAGGCTGAGACAGGAGGATTGCAGGTTCGAGGCCAGTGTCAGCAATTTTGTGAAACCCTCAGCAACTTAGTGAGACCCTGTTTCAAAACAAATAATAAAACCGGGTGTGGTAGCACATGCTTGTAATCCCAGTACTTGCGAGGCTGAGACAGGAGAATTGCAGGTTTGAGGACAGTCTCAGTAAGTAGTGAGACTCTCATCAACTGGAGGCAGAATGTCTCTGGGTTCAATCCCCCGTACCACGCACACACAAAGAATAAAATAGGGTTAGGGGTGTAGCTCAGAGGTAGAATGCCCCTGGGTTCAATCCCTAGTATAAATAAATAAATAAACTGGGAGTGGTGGTGTACGCTTGTAATCCCAGTACTTGGGAGGCTGAGACAGGAGGATTGCAGGTTCGAAGCCAGCCTCAGCAACTTAGTGAGGCTCTCAGTAACTTGGTGAGAATTTGTTTCCACACAAGAAATAAAATAGGACTGGGGGTGTGGCTCGAAGGTAGAAGGCCCCTGGGTTCCATTCCCAGTACTGCACACACAAAATAAATAAATAAATAAATAAATAAATAAATAATAAAAATAAATAAATACCAATAAAAAGGACTGGGGTGTAGCCCAGGGGTAATTTGTCCAACATAGAATGTCAGTAGTGCAGAGGCTGAGAGACCTGACTTTGAAGGGATCTCAGAGAGCAGAGAGCAGACTGGTGGTTGAGGAGGGCGTGAGGTTGATGGGAGAGGGCATGCTCAAACAGAGTATGGGCTGTGGATGTAGCTCAGTGGTAGAGCACTTGCCTAGCATGTTCAAGGTCCTGGGTTCAATCCCTAACACCCCCAAAAATAAATAAGATAAAATAAGGAGTGTGAGCCTACCTGGCAATCCTTGAAGGGGAGCCAGGGGCTCTCAGAGGCACACCTAGGGCCTGGCCCACCTACCTGTAGTAAGCAGGGAGCAACAGCTCTGGCTTCTTCTTTTCCTGGGGGGGCAGGGCGATACTTTGATCCTCAAACTCAGCTGCCTCTTCCGCCTCCAGCTTTCTCAGGAGCTCCAGGTCGCTGGCGGAGGTGAGCTCGTCCCGGATGTGGCTCCAATCATACTGCTGGCGCAGGAAGCTCTGCCACTTGCTGGGTGACATTCCAGACCTCAAGGGGCGCTTGCTCTGGATCCAACGGGCCGTGCGCTTGTTCAGCTTCTCCAGCACCAGGGCCTCCCAGGCTCTGGCCGCCCTCTCAGAAGGTGGCATCCATACTTCCCTTTCCTCCAGGTTCACATCTGGAGAAGGTGGCAGAGCAGGCTCTTCTGTATCCTCACAGGGATGAGGGGTGACAGGGTAAGATGCTTTCCGGGCCCCGCTCGCTAGCTTTGATTTCTGCAACTTCTTTCCAAGAGTGGCAGAGCTTTCCTTCTTCACAGCCTGGGGGGTGTCCCCTGAGGGGCTGGAGGAGTGCAGGGACTTGAAGCCCACGGGCTTCCTGGGTGGGACCTTCCTGATCTGGGCAGGCTCGGTGATGTCGTCTGTGTTGTACAGGTGGTCGAAGCTGTACTGGCTGTAAGGCATGCTGGGCAGCCCTCGCTGCCACATCACCTCTGGGGAGAAGGTAAGGTTGGCGGCAGCCTTTTTCAAATACTGGTTCTTGAGCCACGAACAGTGCTGCGGGCTAAACTGGAAGACTGGCGGCACGCTGGAGACGGAGGAACACTCCTGGTTCTTTAGTTTTGGGAAGCCTAAAGTCATGCCCCATCCCAGCCGTGGGAGGAGGGACTGAGGGTAACGGGGGAAGAAGATGGTCTTTCCCTTTTGGGTCCCAGTCATGTTGGTCCCCAGCAAGTGCTTCCTTCCACACTGCCCGGTCCGGAGGCGGGGCCTGCAGTGGTGACCGGGAACCTGAAGGGGATGGGAGGACCTGGTCAGAGCAGAGATTGGAAGCCCATAGCAGTGCAGAGAGAGAATAACTTGAAAGACAGCTGGGAGGGAGAGTGGGGCGGGGTGGGGAAGCCATGTGAATTAGAGGAACAAAAGAAATGGTGCAACATTCCAAATTTTTTTTTTTTGGCGGTACCGGGGACCGGGGATTGAACCCAGGGGCGTTTTACCTCCAAGCTACACCCCCGGCCCTATTTTTTATACTTTATTTTGAAACCAGGTCTCACGAAGTTGTGGAGGGCCTCACTAGGTAGGTGAGGCTGGCCATGAACCCAGATCCTCCGGTCTCTGTCTCCCAAGCACTGGGATTACAAGCATGCGCCACCACACCCAGCGCCCAAATACTTCTTATATCAGACCCTTAGTTCCAATTCTCACATTTGTTCCCAAAGCTCAGATCATCATCTCTCTCTCTCTTTCTCTCTCTCTCTCTTTTTTTTTTTTTTGTGGTACTGGGGATTGAACCCAGGGGCATTCTATGTCTGAGCTACACCCCAGCCCTATTTTATTTTTTATTTTTGAAACAGGGTCTCACTAAGTTGTGGAGGACCTCACTAAGTAGCTGAGGCTGGCTTTGAACCTGCGATCCCCCTGACTCAGCCTCCCAAGTACTGGGATTACAAGCGTGTGCCACCATGAAGCCAGACCCTCATCTCTTTTTGAGAGATCACTGCTTTTCAATAGTACCCTACATTTCTAATTTTTCTTCAAATGTTGCTGTTTCTTTTTTTCTTTTTTTTTTTTTTTGCGGTACTAGGGATTGAACCCAGGGGCATTCTACTTCTGATCTACACCCCCAGCCCTATTTTTTTTCTTTATTTTGAAACAGGGTCTCACGAAGTTGCGGAGTGTCTTACTCAGTAGCTGAGGCTGGCCGCGAACCTGTGATTCCCCTGTCTCAGCCTCCCAAGTACGAGGATTACAAGCGTGCGCCACCACGCTGGGCTAAATGTTGCTTTTTCTTTGTTCAAAAGGCTTTTAGCAAGCCGGGCATGGTGTTTTATGCCAGACTGGGAGGCTGAGGCAGGAGGATTGTTTGAGCCCAGAAGTGCAGGGCCAGCCGGGGCAACATATTGAGACCCCGCCCCCACCCCCATCCCCCCCCCCACCTCATCTCAAAAAAAAAAAAAGATGCATAAAGTTCAAACAACTCAGCCTGGCATTCAGGGTTGTCCATGAGCAGGACCCCAGCCTTGACTTGGTCCAGACAGCAACTTCTGCTTGAGCCAGCCGGATCCACAGCTGCTCTCTGACACTCCTCCCTCCACACAGTAGGGCTTCCTTCTGTGTTCTCCGCATGAAATGGCCTTTCTTCCATACTTGACATAAATTCTATCCATTCTGTCAGGCCCAGCTCAATTCCTACCTGCCCCATAACTCTTTCTTGACCCATCCAGATCACCATGTCATACCCAAATTTACAAATCACTCTTAGCCTCTACCATTTAACTATTAATCCTATGATACCTCGCACTGTGAAATAATTGACTTTTTTTTTTTTTGAGGAACTGGGGATGGAACCCAGGGGCATTCTACCTCCAAGCTATACCCCCAGCCCTATTTTTTATTCTTTATTTTGAAACAGGTCTCTAAGTTGCAGAGGGCCTCACTAAGTAGCTGAGGCTGGCCATGAACCTGGATATCCTCCTGTCTCAGCCTCCCAAGTACTGGGATTACAAGCGTGCGCCACCACGCCTGGCTTAATAATTGACTTTTTAACTGCTCTGGCCAATGACTATGTCTCCTGTCTCTTCAAGCTACCTAGTACTTTTCCTTCTTGCTACGTGGCCTTCATTGTTAAAGTGTTTAAGGGGTAGCATATTTTATCAAGTATCCCATCATTTCAGTTCTTCCTTAATTATTGGGCAGGGGCCAGGCGTGGTGGTTCACGCTTGTAATCCCAGTACCTGGGAGGCTGAGACAGGAGGATAGCAGGTTTGTGGCCAGCCTCAGCTACTTAGTGAGGCCCTCTGCAACTTAGTGAGACCCCGTTTCAAAATAAAGAATAAAAAATAGGGCTGGGGGTGTAGCACAGAGGTAGAATGCCCCTGGGATCAATCCCCAGTACTAAAAAAAAAATTATTGGGCAGGCTGTTTCCAGGTTTTAGATAACACGGAAAACACTGCAGAGACCAAATACTTCAATTTAGTGTTTTGTTTTGTTGTGTCCTACTGAGATATTTTCTTGTCCTAATAATGATAGTTGATGATTCTGGAGTATTCTGCTAAGGCCTTTATGGAGGGAAGATGTTATGATCTTGGAAGAAGCTGAGGCTCAGAGAGGTAGGTAGGTTGTCAGAGCACATGACCCATAAATAGGGGATTCAAGTTTCAAACCCAGTCTGCGAGATTATAGCTTTGGGACACTGTCTCTGTGCTACCCCACCACTCAACACGCTGGCCTTGCCACTCCAGGGGCAGGTACCACTCTCCTGCTTCTTTTATCTCACTCATTTACCAACTCCTGTCCTTCCTATACTGCGCCCAAAGTGTCCTGCAAACCAGATCTGACTCTTCTCTTTCTCTGCATCATGAAGCACCTACCTTCTCTCTCTAGGGTCTGATTTATCCCACTGTCTTCCAAATATTAAATCTGACCTGTGGTGTTTCTGTATGTTAAGGGTCAGCTTTCATCTAGATGCTTCTAGGCCAGAATGGATAACCTCTCTCAAATTAAGTCACACAGGATTATTTTAGTATCCCTCCAGGATTTTTTGCACATAAAATTAACTTTCATCATTTCATCTCGTCACAATCATGAAGGTCATGTGGCTGCAAGGGCACTGAGTATTTAAATAGTCAGATGAGAAAAACTAGGGGAAAGGTTGCAGCTGGTCACAAGGAGATGTTTTTCCTGAAACAGTGCCTACTCTTGCTGGTTGAAAATGAACTGTCAGAAAAGAACACTCTTCTGACTTACATATGCTCTAGTAAAACATGTCACGTCAGTGTGTAGCTTGCTCCTAAGGCAAGCAGTTTGATTCCAAACACTTCAAAAACAGAATGAGCACACACCAGTAGGCTGAGACAGGAGGATTGCAGGTTCCAGGCCAGCCTCAGCAATTTAGTGAGACCTCCTTTCAAATTAATAAGTTAAAAGGGCTGGGGCAGTAGCTCAGAAGTAGAGTGCCCCTGGGTTCAATCCCCAGTACCCCAAACACAAAAACCAACCAACCAAACAAACAAACAAAACCCCCCAAAACCATAATGATAATTCCAGTACATGAGAGGCTGAGGATAGCAGGTTTGTTGCCAGCTTCAGCAACTTAGTGAAGCCTTATTTCAAAATAACAAATAAAATAAGACTGGGGGTATAGCTCAGACGTCAAATGCTCCTGGGTTCGATCCCCAGTCGCGCGCGCGCGCGCACACACACACACACACACACACACACACTGAGAGCTGGGTTCACTCCAAGATGATTACTGTATGGAGTGATTGAGGGTGTCCCCAGATATATGCCTTAACTGATGACATAAGGAACCTTTGTAACAATGCAAACAGAAAAAAACACCATATTATCATTACCCGTTAAAAATTCCCAAGGAATAGTTATTATCATCTGATATGATGGCTAATTGAAAAGGAAGGAAACACATGATAGGCCTGTTTTAAAGGGAAGGGGACAGGACAAAATGTAAGATTTGGTCAGAAGAGGCTTGCCATTGTCTTAGAGTCAGAAGACAGCGGTAAGGCTAGGTTCTAGACTTCCTTGCTGAGAGACCATGGCAAATGATTTAATACTCTTGGATTGCCAGTCTGAAAATAGAGTCTGATACCTGTTCTAATTTAATGTTGATATGAAGTTAAAATTTAGAAGCACATGTGAAAGTCCTGTATAGCCTGCAAAATATTACATAAATGTGAAGAAACGTTATTACTGGATTAGAGGATGGGCTTGTCCTTAGGAGGCAGGTCTCTAAGTTAGATGCACTGGGCACTGAGGGACGAATTTAGGGGGATGGGCACTAGGCACACTGGCAGATGCTTAGAGGAAGGAAGGACCTATCGATATGGAGTTTGGAGGCTCCATGTTATCTAAACTTAGAAGTTATACTCCCAAAAAATAGCCTTCCAGAACCAAAAGCAGAATGGCACACTTTTTTTTTTTTTTTTTTTGCGGTACCGGGGATTGAACCCACGGGCGTTCTACCTCCGCGCTACGCCCCCGGCCCTATTTTTTATACTTTATTTTGAAACCGGGTCTCACAAAGTTGCGGAGGGCCTCACTAAGGAGAGAGAGAGAGAGAGACAGGAAGAGAGAGAGCGAGAGAGCTGAGGCTGGCTGTGAACCCGGATCCTCCGGTCTCTGCCTCCCAAAGTACTGGGATTACAAGCGTGCGCCACCACGCCTGGCATGGCACACCTTTTGCACACTGACAGCATAAAAAAATGAATTAGTCAATCCTAGTATAACTGCAGACCAGGCCCTGCGCTGTGGGTAAGCAGAGACCTTCTGCATTACCTCTGCACTGGGAACTTGGGCTGCAAGGGCAGGAGTGGGCTTGGAAGGGTTAGGCCACATGCTTCCAAGCTAAAATCTGATGAACGTTATAGATCCCCAACCGTAAACTGTGAAAGTTGAACTAAAGTCCTCTCCTGCCTTTGAGGTATATATACATATAGAGTTTTTATTTTTTTTCTTGGTGTGTGGTGCCAAGGATTGAACCCAGGGTTATTCTACCTTTGAGCCACATCCTTAGTCCTATTTTATTTTTTATTTTTTTGCGGTACTGGGAATTGAACCCAGGGGCATTCTACCTCCGAGCTACACCCCCAGCCCTATTTTTTATTTTTATTTTTAAACAGGGTCTCTCTAGGTTGATGAGAGTCTCACTACTTGCAGAGTCTGTCCTCAAACTTGCAATACTTCCTGTCTCAGCCTCCCAAATTCTGGGATTACAAGTGTGTGCCACCATGCTCGGTTTATTTTTTATTTTGAAACAGGGTCTCCCTAAGTTGCTGAGGCTGTCCTTGAACCTGTGATCCTCCTGTCTCAGCCTCTCAAGTACTGGAATTACAGGTATATGCCACTGCACCCAGCTTTTTTTTTTTTTGGTACTAGGTATTGAATTCAGGGGCATTCTACCTCTGAGCTACACCCCAGCCCTATTTTATTTTTTATTTGGAAAACAGGGTCTCACTAAGTTGCTGAGAGCCTTGTTAAGTTGCTGAGGCTGACTTCGAACCTGCGATCCTTCTTTCTCAGCTTCCCAAATACTGGGATTACAGGCATGCACCACCATGCCTGGCTTCAACCCCAACCCTTTATTTATTTATTTAATTTTTTTTTTTGGTGGTACTGGGGATGGAACCCATGAGCATTCTACCTCTGAGCTACACCCACAGGCCTATTTTAGTCTTTTATTTTGAAACATGGTCTCACTAAGTTGCAGATGGCCTCATTAAATTGCTGAGGCTGGCCTCAAACCTGAGATCCTCCTGTCTCAGCCTACCAAGAACTGGGATTACAAGTCTGCGCCACTACACCTGGCTATCCTTAGTCCTTTTTATCTTTTATTTTGAAACAGGTCTCAATAAATTGCTAAAGCTGACCTTAAACCTGCCATCTTCCTGCCTCAGTCTCCCAAGAACTCAGATTATAGGCATGTGT
The DNA here is from genome assembly GCA_004027185.1 of Glis glis. NCBI lineage: Eukaryota > Metazoa > Chordata > Mammalia > Rodentia > Gliridae > Glis > Glis glis. Next base: position 17,405 of record PVJS01010080.1, on the reverse strand, counting down.
CACTATATCCAGCTCTGTTTTATTTGTTTGTTTTGTTTTTTGGTACTGGGGATTGAACCCAGAGGCATTCAACCCCTGAGCCACATCCCCAACCCTTTTAATTTTTTATTTTGAAATAGGATCTCAATAAATACTTGAGGCTGTCTTCGAACCTGCGATTCTCCTGTCTAAGCCTCCCAAGTACTGGGACTATAGGCATGCACCACCATGCCCAGTTCTGCCTTTAATATTTTATGAATATAAGAATCTGACTAGCCAGGTGTGGTTGCGCACACTTGTAATCCCAGTACTTGGGAGGCTGAGACAGGAGGATCACAGGTTTGCAGCCAGCCTCAGGAACTTTGTGAGGCCCTCCGCAACTTAGTGAGACCCTGTTTCAAAATAAAAAATAAAATAGGGCTGGGGGAGCACAGCTCAGAGGTAGAATGCCCCTGGGTTCAATCCCCAGTACCACAAAAAAGGGAGGGGGAAGAAACCACAGCCCCAAAGGGTAAAAGAAAGCTTTGTTAATGGGGGAACAGGATCAGGGACTATGGCCCTTAATCTGACTTGTTTCACATACCTCCTCTGAGCCAGGCCTGGTGGTTCATGCCTGTAATTTCAGTACCTGGGAGGCTAAATCAGGAGGATCACAGTTTCAAGGACAGCCTCAGCAACATACTGAGGTTGTCAACAACTTAGTGAGATTCTGTTTCAAAATAAAAAATAAAAATAGGACTAGGGGTGTAGCTCAGAGGTAGAATGCCCCTGAGTTCAATGAAAAATAAAAACAAAAAACAAAACCCCCAAACCTCCTCTGCTTCCTCTCTCTCTGCCAAAAGTTCCCTTCATCCCCTCCTACTTTCTAATTTCCATTTCTATTTTTTTTCTAATTTCCATTTCTTACCATGTATTCACACAGCTATGTAGCTGTCTCCAGAGATTATACGGGAAGATCTGCCATAAAGATGATCTGTTCTAATGCTTTCATCGTACATATTCCAAAACCAGGGCACAGAGAGAAGAGACTTGACTAAGATCACAGTCCCGGTTGATATCTGAAGTAATACTGACTCTGTGTGTGTGTGTGTGTGTGTGTGTGTGTGTGTGTGTGTGTGTTACTGGGGATTGAATCCAGGGTTGTTCTACTTCTGAGCTGCACCCCCAGCCCTATTTTATTTTTTATTTTGAAACAGGGTTTCAAGTAAGTTGCTGAGGGCTTCACTAAGTTGCTGAGGCTGGCTGCAAACCTGCAATCCTCCTGTTTTAGCCTCCCAAGTATTGGGACTACAGGTGTGCACCACCATGCCCAGCTAGTACCTTTGACACGTAAGTCTTTTCAGTGCATGGTTCTTCCTGAGAAAAGTTTATCTGTTCTCATCTGATATTGACCTTTAGCCCTTTTGCTCTTGGAACTGGACTTTTGCCATCATTGCTCCGGAATGTTTCCTGGCCTTTCCATCTTGGACTGGGACTTCATTATCGGTCGCTCCTATTCTGAGACTCCAGTTCTTAGACCACTCAAACAGCTGCTGGTTCCTCTGGCTCTCCGCATGCAGGTGGCTACTTGGGACTACACTACTTTGTACTGTGTGTGACACATTCCCAGACCCTCTGGCCAACTCAATATCAGCTACTTCTCTGCTACTGGGGCCAGATTACGGAACTCCCAATACGAACTTCATTGGATCCATGCTCACGAGGACTCTACCAGGTTTTCCTTCCCCCCTCTACATCACAGGAAAGTGCCAAGGCCTTAAGACTTGGGTATGTGTATTACAATGGCAAGAGTGCCAGGGCCAACAAAAGACTCACTGGAGCTGGGCATGGTACCTGGGAGGCTGAGACGGGAGGATCAAAGGTTCACCGCCAGCCTCAGCTACTTAGTGAGGCCCTCCGCAACTTAGTGAGACCCCGCTTCAAAATAAAGAATAAAAACAGGGCTGAGGGTGTAGCTCAGAGGTAGAATGCTTCTGGGTTTCATCCCTAGTACCACAAAAAAGAATAGAAAAAAGAAAGAATAAAAAATAGGGCTGGGGGTGTAGCTTGGAGGTAAATGCCCCTGGGTTCAATCCCCAGTACCGCAAAAAAAAAAAAAAAAAAAAAAAAAAGACTCACTGGTGGTGCACGCTTGTAATCCCATTACTTGGGAGGCAAAGACCAGAGGATTGCAGGTTTGTGGCCAGACTCGGAAACTTAGTGAAGCCTCTGCAACTTAGTGAGACTCTATTTCAAAATAAAAGAATAAAATAGGGTGGGGGGTAGCTCAGAGGTAGAATGTCCCTGGGTTCCATTCCCAGTACCAGAAACAACAACAAAAAAAGACCACTGGACCCATCAGCTCTTCTGTTTCACCATGCGTTGATAACCTTACTGACAAAGCAGAGTAAGCCAAGTGCCTCTGCGTGCCACCACCACCAGCTGATAACACCCAAGAAAAACCTGACTTAGACTAGAGCCCTGTCTCTTCTTGAGAAGCTGGGATTTAAAGGAGCTGGAAGCCAGGTGTGGTGGCACATGCCTGTAATCTCAGTACTTGGGAGGCTGAGACAGGAGGATCACAGGTTTGAGGACAGCCTCAGCAAGTGTTTCCAAAATAAGAAATAAAATAGGGCTAGGGGTGTAGCACAGAGTTAGAATGCCTCTGGGTTCAATCCCCAGTACCAAAATAAATAAATAAATAAATAAATAAACAAATAAATAAAGGAGCTGTATGCTGCAATATTCTGAGATCTGTGCTGTTACTAAGTGACTGATAACATAGACTGGTTTGGTCCCTGAATTCAGAGACTGAGTTACAATTGAGTAAAACATAGACCACGAAATCTTGAAGAATTGCACTAACCTCTGTGAGTAATCTCGGTTGAGCTGAGAAATTGCTAAACCAAACCTATCAAGGGACTATAGATGTACAATGTCGGCTATCGTTAACACAAGTTCACTTAGTTTTCTATGAGTCTCAGTTAATATCCAAAATCTATCTCCTTTTCTGATAAGCCATGTGAGAGTAAAGGGGAGAAAGGCTGGAAGTTGGACAGGGGCCCATTTGCTCTGCTGTCACAAATGTGAGTTCATTTTTCACCCTGGGCCTGGTCCTAGTTCATATCTATAGTTTGAATGGTCCATGTGTTTAATCTGTGTGTGTATGTGTGTGTGTGTGTGTGTGTGTGTGTGTGTGTGTGTCTGGGGATTGAACTCAGGGGCATCCTACCTCTGAGGTACACCTCCGTGCCTATTTTATTTTTATTTGGAAATAGGGTCTGGCTATTTTCTGAGAGTCATGCTAAGTTGCTGAAGCTGGCTTTGAATCTGAAAGCCTCCTATCTCAGCCTCCCAGGTACTGGGATTACAGGTATATGCCACCATGTCCATCCTACATGTTTACTTTTTTTTTGTGGTGGTGGTACTGGATATTGAACCCAGGGGCATTCTACCTCTGAGCTACACCCCCAACCCTTTTTTATTTTGAAACAGGGTCTTGCTAAGTTGCTGAGGCTGACATTGAACCTGTGATCCTCCTGACTCAGCCTTCCAAGTACTGTAATTGCAGGCATGGGCCACCATGCCAGGCATGTTTACATTTTAATAGCCATTGTACACCCATTTTAGTGTTTTCCTCATGACAGCAATAATTTAATATCAATAAAGCTTCCATGTCAATAGTATTGTATCAGTGGTAATTTCCCTAATTTTGTTATTCTTACTATACTATGTAAGATGTTAACATTAGGCAAGCTTGATGAAGGGGATACAGAACTCTACTATTTTTGCAAGATTTGTATAAGTGCAAAATTACTTTAAAATAAAAAGCTTAGAAAAAAGAGTAACAAAACGTAACAATCTCTAGAAATGATAAAACCACCAGAGATGATCTTTGGTCCTCTGTGTCCAACTTGTAGGGTTAGTAAAAGCTGCGCATCTCATATCCTTCCTCCTCCCGATCCCCAAACACTTTCTGAATGATTGAGGTTTCCAAGAATTTGCATTATGTATGATCTTGTATCTAAAATCCCCTGAAATTCATGACTATTTTCTTTTCTTTTCCAAAGTATCCGGACTGAGGCAGACATCTTCTCTAGGGGAATATGACATTGTAATGGATCACTGGGGTCCCCTGTCTCTCTCTTTAGGGGGACTGACTCATCCTTAGTCTTTGGCAGGGCTCCCAACATTCAAGGAGATGAGGTAAAATGGAAGACGTGAGGAAACAGTTGTGCTGTTTAGAGCATTCCAAGGAGTAATTCAAGACCACCTCGCCCCTCGCCCTAGGAGAGTGAACAGAGGGACATGTCTGCAGCTGTGCTGTCCTTTGACATGGACCACCTTCCTTTATGACCAAAACATCTCCCAGGAATAGGATCCAATTTCAGCTTTCCTCTCTTTTGCAGTTGCTGTGAGGGTAATTTCTGATATTATTTAACAGACAAATCACAAACTGTCCAGCATGCAAATTGCCAGGCTGCATCCAGGAGACGAAGGAGGACACCTCCCACTCCCATTTACCAAGGGATGGGATCTTGTGGGAACAGCAGGGCCTTGCTCACCCATGCTCTCTCCTAATGACCAGTGAAAATAGACATTATTGCTTTTTTTGTGTATGTGTGTGTGGTACTGGGGATTGAACCCAGGGGCATTCTACCTCTGAGGTAAGCTCCCAGTCCCCCCCCCCCTTTTAAACAGGGTCTTGCTAAGGGCCTTGCTAAGTTGCTGAGGCTGGCCTTGAACCTATGCTCCTCCTCAGACTCCCAAGTACTAGGATTATAGGCATGCACCACCATGCCTGGCCTGCTTTTACCACATTGCCCTGACTGTGGACAACAGTGGTTCCCTAGTTTAGAACTAAGCCATTGGTTACCAAACTGAACTTGTTGAAAATGAGTGTTCCCAAGTATTCTTATTAACAGAGCTGATTATTGCCCAGAATGTTATCCTGATAATCTTGCTAACAGAAGCCTTGTGCTTCCTTGGTCTTTCCCACTTGTGTAGGCTCCCCAAGGTGCACCAAGTGGACCTTTGTAAAAGCTTGCCATCCATTTCTTCTGGGTCCTTCACTGGTTAGAAAAAGGATACATGATTCTCGAGTAGCTGGTTTTAACCCTCCTTTATAGTTAATCTTGACCAAAACAGATAAAACCTTGGACAAAAACCTTGGCCAAAATAAGTAACTGCTGTAATAGTCAAAATCCTGGAGACTCTAGTGGGTTTTTTGCTAGTAATTCAAGGAAGATGGAAATATAACTCTTTTTTTGCTTAGTTTTGTTTTGTGGGGATTGAACCTGGGACTTTCCACATGCTAGGCAAGCACTCTGCCACTGAGCTACATCCCCAGCCCTCATTTCCAAATCTGACCCAGACTGTCATTAAATTGTTGGTTCTGCTTCCGTGGCCTAAGCATATTTTGTTCAACATGAATTTAGTCAGTATTCCAGCCAGACTGTTCATCTAGAACCAAACTAATCCATAGTCCCTATAAATGATGGAACTAGCTTGCCCCTCCTAAGTAGTTCCACAGTCTAATTGTTGACATATCACAAGGTATTCCTGGAGGGGAGGCCCTGTACTGTGTCCCATCATTGTATTTCTAACAATAACTTCTATGGGAAAGCATCCTCATTGTAGCTGGGTTCCAGATTATTCCAAAAATTTTAATAAGAAACAGAGTTCTAAATTCCCTATCTTATATATAATCAGTGATAATGATTTATATATGTGTGTGTATATATATATAAATACATATAAAATTTATTATATATATAATTTATATATATAATATGTATTTATATATGAAATATATATAAATTTATATATATATAAAATTTATTCATATGTAACCACTTATTCCTCCTTGGTTCTGTTTGGCCCATCCTCAGTGTGACTGTCAATATTAATAACTGGTCACTGTCAGAGAAATCACATTCTATTAGGCAACACTTACATAATTTATACAAAAACATAAAAGTGCTACCTGAGCCGGATGTGGTGGCCTATGTCTTATAATCCCAGTACTGGAGAGGCTGAGACAGAAGGATCAAAGGTTCAAGGACAACCTCAGCAAGTAATGAGACTCTCATCAACCTAGCAAGACCTTGTTTCAGAAAAAAAAAAATCGGGCTGGGGGTGTAGCTTAAGAGATAGAATGACCCTGGATTCAATCCCCAGTACCACAAAAACAAACAAACAAACATAAAAGTGATGCCTGTTTACACTTTTAACTTGGCTCTACATAACCAAAGACTAACCCTGTCTTTGTGGTGACTGAACTTAAAATGTCCTCCCCTGGAACTGGAAAAGTACCTGTAACTATGAGATTCATGACAAAAGGAATTATCAAGCTTGACTCCGGATGAGTGATGAACAGTCTAATGGAAGCATCTTCCTTAGAATTAAGGAAGTCTTGCTGGACCTTGGCCACATTTTGGCCTTCTTATCATGAAAATCATGGAACTGGAGTTGGAGTTAGGCAACTTAGAAAACGCTGTTGAAAACATCTGAGAAGCCATTGAACAATTTTTTTTTTTGTGGTACCGGGGATTGAACCCAGGGGCTTTCTACCTCTGAGCTACACCCCCGGCCCTATTTTTTATACTTTATTTTGAAACAGGGTCTCACTAAGTTGTGGAGGCCTCACTGAGTAGCTGAGGCTGGCCGTGAGCCCGTATCCTCCGGTCTCTGCCTCCCAAGTACTGGGATTACAAGTGTGCGCCACTACGCCCAGCCCATTGAACAATTTTTAAATCCCACTTAAGATGCGAGGCATCCAGTCCTTGGGTAGCAGCTCAACAATGTTATTAGGATTCAGGTTCTTCCTCTCCTTCCCCACTAGGATCCTTACGATGTTTGCTGTCTGTCCTTGTGGTTGTTTCTTCAGTGAGTACAATATGGTTTGTCATTGTGCCAGACATTTCAAACCCAACCAAAGGTTGGAAGTAGGGAGTAAAAAGGCTTTCTCTTTTCAATCTGTCTTTTATTTAGAAATGGAATCTGTCCCCAAAGTCTCTAGCAAGTTCTTTTTACATTTCATTAGAAGCCATTGGTTCACAGGGATCCTGGGAAAGCCTTGGCAAAGGGGAATGTGGTTGGCATTGCCTGGTAGGGCACAGTGCCCCCACTGATACAATCAGGGTTATTTTAGGAAGAAAGAATGGGGGATGAATGACTGTTGACATGCCACAAATCATACTTGCCACATGTTGTGAAACCTAAAGTCATTCATTAGTCTGTATAAAGAATATACCCAGAGATCCACCCCTGTATCTGTCTTCTGTCTATCAAAAGGCAGAGGTTCTCTGCTGTTATATTGCTGAATAAACTGTGTGGACTGCTAAATTGAAAAAAAAAAGTCTTTTCAACAACCTCAGTCTGCCTCTCATCATTCAGCTGATGGTAATGAACTCCTTCCAGATCCTGGTAAAGCTGCAGTGTTTTGAAATTACCTTTAAAAATGGTCTCCCACAGCACAGTCCTTGAAGTGAAGCAAGGTTCTGCACCTAAACTTTCCTTGGTTTCTTAGGTTCCACAACTGTTTACATTGGTCACCAAGCAACCAACTCTTCAGAACTCTTATAGAACCTGTGGGTTCCACTTGGGGGGAGGGTCTCTTCAACTATTTATTAAATTTCCTTCTTTGTAAACTGAGCTTGGGAAAATGCATCATATTTATTGATTGGTGGCTTACTGGATTTTCTAGTCATTCTTTGAAAAATAAACCTTTAAGCTGAGCATGGTGGCACACACTTGTAATTCTAGTACCTGGGAGGTTGAGACAGGAGGATTGCAGGTTCAAGTACCAGTCTTGGCAACTTAGTGAGACCCTGTTTGAAAATAAAAAATAAAAAAGGGCTAGGGATGTAGCTCAGAGGTAGAATGTCCCTGGGTTCAATCCCCAGTACCACAAAATAAATATATACATACTAAATAAATGAATAAATAAATAAAATAAATAACCATAATAATAAATAAAAAACCTCTAGATCTACACAGTTTAATCCCCCCACCCAACAGTTCCTAATATAACAGGGACTTGGAGGCTGCTTTTACTAAAAAGCAGTGACTCTTCACTTGGGCCTGACGATGTCTGTTGGGTAACTAAAAGCAGGATAAAAGAGCTTCAGATCTCTGCCTTCATTTTGTATCTGTCTCCTTTAGTACCTTAAACTTTGGGTTGGATTGTTGCTGAACTCTGCACATAGGTGTGTTAATCATTTAAGGTGTGTTCATCTAAGCTGGCCATGGTGGTGCATACTTATGATCCCAGTACTTGGGAGGCTGAAACACGAGGATCACAGGTTGAATGACAGCCTCAGAAAATTAGTGAGACTCAGCAACCTAGGAAGACCCTGTTTCAAAACAAAACAAATTTTTTTAAAAAGGCAGTTAAGCCTGCTGTGGTGGTGCACTCTTGTAATCCCAGTACTTTGGAGGCTGAGACAGGAGGATTGCAGGAGGTTTGCAGCCAGCCTCAGCTACTTAGTGAGGCCCTCCGCAACTTAGTGAGACCCTGTTTCAAAAT
>PVJS01010079.1:26218-48888 GCA_004027185.1 Glis glis | reverse complement strand
ATGCTGTGGGCACAAAGATTAATCAATAACCAAGATTATCATGCAATATTTTTATAAATCAAAAGTAATGTCGAAAATCCATAATGAACAAAGTATTAAAATGGTAGATAAAAGCAGACAGAGCCAGGCATGGTGGCGCACGCTTGTAATCCCAGTACTTGGGAGGCTGAGACGGGAGGATACGGGTTCATGGCCAGCCTCAGCTACTTAGTGAGGCCTCTGCAACTTAGTGAGACCCTGTTTCAAAATAAAGAATTAAAAAAATAGGGCTGGGGGTGTAGCTCAGAGGTAGAATGTCCCTGGGTTCAATCCCCAGTACTGCAAAAAAAAAAAAAGCAGGCAGGTAGCAGCCCCCTGCTGAGCTGTACTGGAGCCCCCCCCCCTGCAAAGGAAAATTCAGGGAGTTAATGCTGACACTGAGCACGCTCTCCTCTTCCCCACCCCCCTTGTGTGTGTCCACTACTGGCTGCCTCAAAAAGAAAAAAAAAAAAGGGAGGAGAGCCATTGTTCTCCAGAAAGCATGGCACTGGCCAAACCCAGTGGTCACAGGGATCCGAAGTCTGCTCAGGTACAGGAGCGGCTTCTTTCTCTTACCTGTTCCTTCCTGAGCCACATTAATACCTTTATGCACTAAGGAGAACGAGCTCCGCTAGCATGGGCTTGCTCACAAGTGTCAGGGTGGATGAACCACGTATTGTCCATCATTCAGCAGATCTGAGCAGTGCCTCCTTGGGCCATGATCTAAGGTAAACTGTCAAATGGAATGAAACCAGGATCCCCGGGGCAGAGCACCCACCTCTGTCACTGTGGGATGTCTGCATAATAGCTATGTGTTTATTTTTGTTGTTAGAAGAAAAAATAGCTTAGCAAACATTTGATTTCACAAATATTAAATTCAGATACAGTGAATGTATTTATTTACTATTTATGTATTGATTGATTGAGGTACTGGGGATGAAACCCAGGGACATTCTACCTCTGAGCTACACCCTGGGCCCTATTTTTTATTCTTTATTTTTGAAACAGGGTCTCACTAAGTTGCAGAGGGCCTCACTAAGTAGCTGAGGCTGGCCGTGAACCTGCGATCCGCCTGTCTCAGCCTCCCAAGTACTGTGATTACAAGTGTGCACCACCACACCCAGCTTCAGTGAATGTATTTAAATTACTAGAAGTGACTGGTTTTCCAAGCTATTAATAAAAGCAATTCAGACAGTGCAGATATGGTAAAAATGTGTAAGCTCTGGCAAGTGAGTTTGGGGAGGGTGGCAGGGAAGGACAACGCTCAGGTACACTCTTTAGTAGCTTAGAGATGATCGGGGACAGCACCTTGGGTACCCATGGGCGGCACAAGAAGCCACTCCCTCCAACCGTGGAGGAGGTCCCCTGGAGGCCGCGGGGTCAGCAGCAGCGGGTTCTCTTCTCTAGGTCAATGCCGGGCCAATGGCCTATGCACGAGCTTTTCTTGAAGAAACAAATGCAAAGAAATACCCTGACAACCAGGTCAAACTTTTGAAGGAAATCTTCAGGTAAGGTTCTCGTCTTCGTCAGAACGTCCCTCCTTGAACTCCTTCACTGGGGAGGGGAGAATTCCCCGGGAAGCCGCCCAGCCATCCCTCCTTGAGGTGACAGGTCGATCCACAGCCCGACTTTGAACCTGAAGTCCCTGACTCAGCGCCACCTCCTAAGGCTGGTTTTTAATTTGCTTAATGCTGTCGCTAAAGGCAATTTGCAGACGCATGTGGGCAGGCCCTGGACGTGAACGAGCGCCTCATCAAGGAGGACCAGCTGGAGTACCAGGAGGAGCTGAGGTCCCATTACAAGGACATGCTCAGCGAACTCTCCGCCATCATGAACGAGCAGGTGAGCGTTCCCTGGCGGGGTGCGGGGTCAGCGGATAGGAAGTGCCCATTTCTAGGTAGGGGAGAGTCTGTCTTCTTGCTGCTGAAATCACTGCACTCTCCATCAGCACGATGTTGCGGGGTTCTCTCTGCCGTGCACAACAGCCCCTAGCTCAAAGCAGAGCTCAGGCCAAGGGAAAATCCATAGAAAAAGAGTACGAGATGAGAACCCGGATGTTTTCGACAGTTTTCGGATATGTCTCTCCACCATATGAGCTGTTGTTTTTTTAATAATAAATGGGTCTGCTGAGACATCGAGGAGCATTGAGTGGGATAGCCATTGGGATTTGTTGCCACTCTTCTCCTGTCCCTCATCCCTGCTTGGGGACCTCACAAACCCCCAGGACGTGAGGTGAAGTTCCACACGTCGCCAGTAGGGGTCTCTGCACCATGTTCAGGAAGAACTTCAAGACTAGTCACAGTCTTAACTCCAAGACTTCCTCTGCAGAGGCTGGGCTTCCTGCAAAATTAGGATAGCATTCAACCCCCATCCCACAAGCAAGTCATCCATGATTTCCAAAGTGCATCCAGCATGTTCTGTAAGATTGTGCACAAAGTGCAGCCATTTTATAATCACAGTATTTTTGGGGTGCTAAAAATCAAGTCATTAAAAACTAAGTGCTCCTTCCTTAGCTTACTCCAAGCATCCCTCAGCCTGGACATCTCATCACCTGTGGTCTTTACAGAATAACTGAGGGACCGAACATGAACTAGTCTACTAGTAGTGCCTCATTACATAGTAGTCACTCATTTAATATTAGTTATCCTTCCTTTTCTTAAATGATCTAGCATTATTAACATTGCAAAACATGAAAAGTATCCAATCGTCTATTGTAAACTCATTTCCATATGTTTTATTTTTTTCTTTTCCATCTTCTTCCACTCACATCTTTAACTCTTCATGGCATCTAGGGAAAGAAATAAAATAAACAGGTGATTGATTTATGTTGAAGAGAATGAATCTCTCCTAATAGGATTCCTCCTGGAGGTAGTATTAATTTGGGTTTTTTGATGGGAATTGAGTTCTCTGCAGATGCCTTGAAAGCATGGGGGGAATCATAATTCTGGGAGTGAAGCAGAAGGAACAAGTAGTTGATGTAAAAGACGGGGAAGGAATGCTTGTCTCCAGCTGTAAATCGTGTCTGACCTTGGAACTGGCAAAAATGCTTTTCTCTTTTTTCCTGGCAGCTCTGTCGAGGTCCGTGTTTATACAGCTTCTGTTCCTCTGTGTCTAGTATTTCCCTCAGTACTGTAAGCAAAAGTGGTATGTTTTTCTTTCCTTATGTCTACTCTGTTTTTTGTGGCCTTCTGGTCTACCTACCTCTTCCTAGCTGTTCATTTTCCCTGGTTGCCTTCATATTGGCTGGTGTTCTATAAGCTTTTACATCATCATTTAAACAGTTTCAGTTGGGCATGGTGGTGAATACCTGTAATCCCAGTAGCCAGGAGACTGAGATAGGAGGATCCCAGGTTCGAGGACAGCCACAAGCAGTGAGACTCTCATCGACCTAGCAAGACCCTGTTTCAAAATAAATTTTTTAAAAAATAGGGCTTGGGTATAGCTTTGAGATAGAACGTCCCTGGGTTCAATCTCCAGTACCAGACAATAAATAAATAAGTAAATAAATAAATGTAAAATAAATAAAACAGTTTCATTTCCATTTCAGGATAGGTCAGGGGGGAGGCCTACTGGTAAAATCTATAGTTAACACCTTAGCTTTTAAAAAGAAAATTCTTACTCCATCAACTTCTAAAATGTATTTGAACTCACTTCCAATACAAAGATGCATAATACCACAAAATGCTAAAACAAAAATACAATGACCAGGTGATTATGGGGAGAAAAATACAATTTCTTTTCCAGGAAACCTTTGCGAAAAAAAGCAAAATTTGTCTTTTTGCTTCCTGGAAACTGACACAAAGAAAAGAACCTGATGAAGTGCACAGGTCTTGTTATTCTGTAAAAGAAATAGATCTGTCGGCAGGAAAGACAAACACTGCCCTGGTGCTGAGCTTCCATGGGCTTTGTCGCATAGGTGTTGACATAGGGGGATGCCTTCACATGCCTATGCACGTGTGCACGTATTCTAGAAACAGGTACATATATTATTACAGTGGATAGAGAAATGCTACCATTGAACTTTGGTAATTAGAACTGATAGACACGGCGCCCCATTCCCAAACAATATAAAAAAGGGGGGAATGATGGACTGAACCGGTTCTCCGAGGGGACTCTCCTCCCAACCCTACCCCCATGCCTCGTGGCTGCTTCCCAAAGGATCCCGCCCCTTCCTGGGTGCCGGTCAGGCTTCCGGTGCACGCTCCATCCCACTGACCAATAAGTTTAAGGACCACGCATGCCCCCAATAAGATGCAACACCGAGTCCAGCTATCCAATGGCAACGGGTCAACTCAGTTTAGGCCTGTATTTAATCCCAAGCACAGCAGCGTGCTCTCTCTCTCTTCTGATCGCCTTTCTTCTGACCCCCTCCCCGTCGCTGACCCCGCCGCTCGAATAAATCTCTTGGCTGCAAAAAAAAAAAAAAAAACAAAAAACTGATAGACATGAAACTATAACAATAGAAAGGGAAATCGAAAAACAGAATCAGATATGCAATTCACTCCACAAGTGTCCAGAAACAGCTAGGAGAGTATTGTGAAGCCATCTAGTTAGTGAAAGAACCTACAGCATAAGAGAAAAGATGGAACAGCGGATGGAGATGTTGGATGAAGTCATTTGAATCGGTAGTGACAGGCAATAAATTACTTTATAGGCAGCCAGAATTTCACAGGTAGCCAAAAAACACAAATAAAAATCTTCCTTCAGCTGAGGCCAAAGGGCTGCATATAAGGACACAGAAGAAAATAAATATAAGATGCTTATTTAAAGTGTAGTTCAACATTCAGGAAGAACAACGGCTGAGTGAAGACAACTTTAGTAATGAATATCAAACATAAAATGCAGAGAAAGGAGCAGACCCATCCGGTTACAGCTCCAGTCGTGCAAGATGTGAACATGTATTGCAGTTAGAGTCTCGGCTGCTCTTTGAACATATAAGCAATCAAATCATTACCACAGAGCCTTGTGACACTGGTCATGAGGAGAATTCATTGGTCATACCAGAGACTCGGATGCTGAGTTCTCTGTGAAAGACAGAAGTAGCACTCCTCTTTTGGAAGTGAGATAAAGCTAAAGGTCAGGGCTCAGTGTGGGAATGTGTAAAGTTAATGGGAAAATATCCATACATAGAAATTTAAATATTCATTAAGCATCTTCTGCACAAAAACACGTTAGTGGTGCCTGGGGGTTCTGTGGATGCTCTTGTTACTGTGTTTACATATCATTATTTAAATACATCCAAAAAGAAAGTATCATTTAGATATATTGACATTATTTTTAAGTGGAATCAGATCGATTTACTTCTTATAATGCAAACATTTAGATGACGCTTCCAGTGTTTCCCCCTTTTTCGGGTAGATTTTGACAATATAAGCTTTAAGAATAGAATGAAATCCTGAAATTAGTGAAATGCATTTGTAAGTTTTATACAAGCATTTATAAATTTCTATCTGATAATCAAAGAGTATTCTCAAGCTACTTTATTGCCATAATGACCAACTCCTGAGCGTCGGATCTCCATAGATAAGGGTATTTTCCAAATTTGCAGATACCCCCAAAGTGAATAAAAGTAACTGTTCTGGGCTTTAATTTTGTGTCTGGGGATAAAATATTAACCTCTCTATTATCATTTTGTCATGCTTTTTTTTTTTTGGCTTTAAGATTACGGGCAGGGACGACCCAGCAAAGCGCGGAGTGGAACGAACCTGCACGCGTGTCATTAGCAAGCCAGGCCCAGCTCTGCCCACCGTCTCCATCTCGTCCAGTGCTGAAGTCTGAGAGGAGGGCCGCAGCATCAGGCCCACCTCTCAGAGAACATTCTCGGGGAAGCGAAAGATGGATTTAATTTATTTGAAATTTTTATGGTGTTAATATTTTTGTTTACCTCGCTAGCTTGAGAATTTTGCCGGCCTCTGAATTTGCACATTTCCTATCATTTTGTTTTTCCTTGAGTGGTGTTGATCAAGCCGAGCTGAATATTTGCCATGAAATTCCAATGAATGTGTAGCTCAAAAGCAAACTCTGACTTTGATGTCAGTTAAAATGTGCCCAATACCCGGTCCTCGTACACATATTTTAAAGGTCAAAGTGAATGTTTTTGTAACATTGAAGCATATTTCAGATGTAAATAGAAGATTGTAAAATATATGGTTTTTACCGAATTTAAAAGAACGTTTTTAGTTATTACTTATGACAGTACTAAAATTCTATGAATAACATTTCGGGCACTATTATATTAAAATATTTGTGTATGTGTAAAAAAGTGTTGATAAATACTAATCTTTAAAGTTTGTGGAGTTCCTTTATTTGTAATATATGTGTTCTTAAAAGCAATGGATGTGAAATTATAGAAGTATTTTGTTGATGTTAATAGAAATAAAAAATACAATTACTTTGCATTTGGTTTCTTCTTGAAGGGGGGTGAGGCACTACTAAAATAGTTAATTGCATGTCTGTTGAATGCAATCCCATACTCAATATTTATGATTCCTTATCAAGAAGTCAGAGAAGGACCTAACCCTCCGCTGGGCAGTTCCTCCAAAGATGAACTCAATACCTCAGGGCATTCCTTCTAATCTGGGAAAATATTGGAAGGATTTGTAAAAAAAAATACAATGAATCAGAATCTTGAAGGTTGTGGTAAGTATTAGGACTATTCACAAGAATCTCTTTTACACACACTACAAACTTGTGGTGGTATTGCACTTGCCTGCCTTTATTGAAGGTTTTTTTTTGTTGTTTTTTGTTTTGTTTTCTGTGCTATGGATTGAACCCATGGGCATTCTACCTCCGAGCTACACCCCCAGCCCTATTTTTTATTCTATTTTGAAACAGGGCCTCACTAAGTAGCTGAGGCTGGCCGCGAACCTGTGATCCTCTGGTCTCTGCCTCCCAAGTACTGGGATTACAAGTGTGCGCCACCACGCCCGGCTAGGTGAAATTTCTAAAAGTCAGAAAGTGAGCTGGGTACGGTGGTGCATGCCTGTAATCCCAATACTTGGGAAGCTGAGACAGGAGGATCACAGGTTCAAGGCCAGCCTCAGCAACTTAGCGAGACCCTGTTTCAAAATAAAAAATAAAAGGGGCTAGGGGTGTAGCTCAGAGGTAGAATGCCCCTGGGTTCAATCCCCAAGTGCAAAAAAAAAAAAAAGAAAAAAGCCAGGAAGTAGTTCTGCCCAATCCCTTTCTCCTAACGTAATGATCTTCGCCCCAGGACTAAGGCAGGAAAGTACAATCCCACCACAAGTTTGTAGGGTGTGTAAAAGAAATTCTTGTGAATAGTCCTAATACTTACCACAACCCTCGCCTAATGGACTTACACGAGGGTCCACTCTTACACTTGCTGCTGGGAGCCCCCGGGCTCAGGTAGACGCTTGTCAAACATTTCATGTCTAATTGTGGACAGCAGACCACCAGCTTCCAGATCAGGCAGGACATGGGTTACAATGTGTGTTTCCTTCAACCCTTCTGAAATAGAAACTCCGAGGGACAGAGTCCAGAATCCAGGCCCACAACATTCTTAGACATACTAAGTCATGAAAACACCGCTGAATCCTCTGCTAATTAACTTCCCCAAAACATTCCCTTGCAGGAGACGCTGCCTTGTAAAACTGACCTGATTTTGAATTACTAAAATATTGAATCCTTATTTTATATTCTTTTTCATCTTAACACACATTTTCCTTAAAGTCATAGTCCTCAAAACAGGCTCAGTTAAAAAAAAAGTGTCAAATCCCTTAATTCTACAGACATAGAGACTGAAAATATGACACAGGTATCAAGCACAGCATCGGTGATACATGGATGCCATTGTGGCTCTGTCCCTCATCCATCTGTCGTCCCACTCCACAGCTACCTCTCCATTCTTGTTTTAAAGAGCAAAATGTGAGCTGGGCATGGTGGTGCACGCTTGTAATTCTGGTACTTGGGAGGCTGAGAAAGGTGGATCGCAGGTTCGAAGCCAGCCTTGGCAATTTAGCGAGGCCCTCTGCAACTTAGTAAGACCCTGTTTCCAAATAAGAAATAAAATAGGACTGGAGGTGTAGCTCAGAGGTAGAATGCCCCTGGGTTCAATCCCCAGTGCCATAAATAAATAGCAAAATGTGCAGAATGCAAAGAAATTTATATTTTCATTACCAATTACTTTATGTTCATTATCCAAACATAGAGCATCCCTATCCTGTGTTCGCACTCAGGTAGGAGCCAATATAGACAGGCTAATCAGCACGTTTCCTTCATAGTGACATATGGCTGTCTGAAGGACACAGTTCAGAAAAGATGAAGAAGATGAAAAGATGGTACTGGCGGGGAAGTCAGCTTTCAGAGCTCTGACTGTAGAAGAATTTCACATAGCTGCAGACTGATGACTTATCACCTTAGGATATTAGTCAAACTCGAGAAAGCCAAGAAGTATATATTATAAAATCCCACCACTCCTATGAATATCAGAAAATAAAAAACATTTGAGAGCAGATGTGACAGAATGATCCTAAAGCAAATTAATATTTGCTCAGATTACAAGTGGCCCCGGTACCACTTGCATCAGTAAAAAGTTGTATATAATATGTAATACATATCATATTCTATGCTGACAATATGTTTTGTTCAGAAAAATGATGAAGTACAGTCATGATTAGCATTTTTTTTTTTTTTTTTGTGGTACCAGGGATTGAACCCAGGGGCATTCTACCTCCGGGTTACACCCCCAGCCCTATTTTTTATTCTTTATTTTGAAACAGGGTCTCACTGAGTTGCAGAGGGCCTCACTAAGTAGCTGAGGCTGGCCATGAACCTGTGATCCTCCGGTCTCAACCTCCCAAGTACTGGGATTACAAGCATGCACCACCTCGCCCGGCTCATGATTAGCATTTTGATATCACACCCAGAACCACCCTCCAGGCCCGGCCTGAGGCTCCTGTTCCTTCAGCCACAGGACTCCTAGCAGATGACAGCTTTCACCTGATCCCTCTTGCCCAAGGCAAGTTAATAGAAAAAAAGGAGGAGGATGTGTGGGTACTCTGTAGAGTAGTGTACGCATATGTGCTATGTTAGTTGGGAATTAAAACATTCCCATCAGCAATCTTGCCAACTCACTCTGCCGTCCTAAATCATCCCAAAAGCAATCAATGAGAGCTGATTCTCAATATTCAAAGCCTGAGGTCTAGCTGGGCGTGGTGGCGCACACTTGTAATCCCAGTACTTGGGAGACTGAGACAGGAGGATCACAGGTTCGAAGCCAGCCTCAGCAACTTAGCGAGGCCCTCAGCAACTTAGTGTGACCCTGTTTCTAAATAAATCAAGTCAGGCTGGGGGTATAACTTGGAGGTAGAATGCCTCTGGATTCAATCCCCAGTACAAAAAAAAAAAAAAATCCTGTGGACTGCTAAGAGAGCTGCCTGTGAATAACACTAATAAGAGAAGTTTGAAAACGTAAAGTGTACGTAGGATCCTGAATTCTTTTCAGAGGGTGAGAGGGAGCGTAAGGCAGGACAACACTGACATCTGAGAGCCAGTCCTCCGAGCCTGCGCCCTGGCGTGTCCTGACCAGTGACTACAAGATCCATGGTCCACTTAGAAGCGCACTCCCCTCCTGGCCCGGAGTTCATCTGCTAGACACGGAGCATGGTAAGAGTTGTGCACAGGAGGAGCTGCTACGACGAGCGCAGATGAGCGGGCTTGGTTTCAGAACATGGGTGATTAAAGTGTTGTAGGTGAATTATGGAGCTGTCAGCAAAGAAAAAGATTCCCCAGGAAATCCTAACGTCTTTTGCCCTTACCTCAGCCCTTGAGATTCCTGTAATGGTGATCATGTGGGAGGAACTGGAGGATGAGAGAAGAAGAATATGATGGAGAGATTCTCAGTGGTAAGACTCAAGAGACACTACAGTGACTGTACAGGGTTGGTTTTAGAGTGGTAGGAGAGAGAGATCAAAACATCCCCACATGAAAATCATTTGGAGAAGATAATGATGATCGAGCCTGACTAACTAAGCAAAGTTTACAAAAGCTAACTTTAACACTAGTAAGGAGGATTCTCCAGGGAATCTGCTTGTAATTTTCTTGCATCATTTGACAGTAATACCCTCGCTATAACATCATTGTTTCTAGGATATATTCCTAATATATAAAGGATGTTAACTTCTGAAGGGGACAATTTTTCTTGTATTTCATCAAAAGTAATAAAACCATAGCTACTAAACCTACAGTGGGTGGGATTTTTGTTTTGTATCATTGTTATAAGTAAGACAGTGGTGTTGTGGGACGTTTACCAGGCAAAGTAGCTCATGGACTGAGAAATTTTGTTTCATAAGATTTACAAGGAAGTCAGGGATGGTGGTGAATGCCTGTAATCCCATTACTTGGGAAGCTGAGACAGGAAGATTGCAGGTTCAAGACCAGTCTCAACAACTTAGTGAGACTCAGCCACCTAGCGAGACCCTGTTTCAAAACTAAAAATAAAAAGGGCTGGGAGTATAGCTTGGAGGTAGAATACCCCTGAGTTCAATCCCCAGTAAACACAAACACACACACACACACACACACACACACACACACACACACAAGACTTGCAAGGAAATTAATGAGTTCTTTTGGATTTCTAAGGGACCTATTTTCTGCATTGTGGATTTTCCCTTTAGATGAGCAATTTTTTAAAGAAATAATAGGAAAGTTCTAGAAATCAATTTAAATCCTAAAAAACATTAGGAATCTTTTTAAAAAAAAAAGTAAAGAAAAGTAAAGAAACTTGAAATTTAGCTGGAAAGACTCTGGATGGTTCTATGGGAACACTTCCAAGCAGCTACCCAAGCCCATGGGAGAAGGTTTTTGGTGTCTTAGCTCAAGAACATTCCTCTACACTCTTCCAGTCAAACAGGCCCATCACCTTCTACACAATGGTTTCACATTTGCAGCCTCCCTCGCCCTTCTTAACAGCTGAACAAAAAGATTTTGACTCCTTTAGATTTATTGAACTGGCTATTTCTGATTAAAGGATTGGAGAAATATGATATGTGTCCTCTTATTTTTCCTTTAACATTTGCAAGAGTCAAAAATAGGAGTCTTTTCCAGAAAGAAACCATTTCCATTACAATTTTAGCCCAAGAATTGCAGATGATGCAAAACCATCTTTAAAAATATTGATTATTAATATATAGTTATAATTGTACATTATAGTTGTACATAACAGTGAGATTCATCATGACCCATCCATATGTGCACATAGCATTATAGCAGAGCACAACCATCTTTATTCTTCCCTGAAAGGACCCAGGTTCACATACTGTGGCTACTAAAAGTACAACTGTAATAGCTGAGAATGAACAATAACATCCCTTTCTAAACCAATATTCACTGCCTTCTGTGGTATAACTGGCTGGGTAACTGTGCTAAGGGTCTCTCTACTTCCTTTCCCCATTTTTCTTCCCTGTCTTACAGTTGTTCCTGCTTTGAATGAGTCAGAATTCCAAGAGGGTCTGGATAGGTACCACACCCCAGAAGTGGGGATTTCCTAACCTCATACATTTGGCAAGAAGGAAGCATGATGTTTTAAAAATGCATAAAACACCAATGAATCTGGCCCAGGAAATAAGTCAACATTCTCCTGACTCCAAGGCAGATTGCCCGTCCTGGGGACCCAGAGGTCTCCCATCTGCAAAAGCTCTCGCACGATGAGCATCTGTTTGTTTCTGGAGGATGTCATGGTGACATAATACCCTCCATTTGGCCTCATTCATATGTGTACAACAAAAGTTGGATTTTCAACTCAAGTTGTCGATCAAGTATCAGAACTCCTTAAAATTGGATAATAGGTTTTAATATTGCTTTTAGTAATTACCAACTTTCCCATACTCATCAAACGTGTAGCTTTTTCACTCCTTTCAACAAAAACCAAGAAAGAGAAACTTTGGCAAAAATGCAGGGACCCTAAAGGACGGTAACTGCAAATCATTTCTCTCTTCTGGAGGTTACAGACATAGCTCATGGCTATAAACAATTGTCCCATCCTCTTGCCCAAGAAAAAGCTCATCTCAGGTAAAAACCATACTTCACCTCTGACCAGCTTTGTGTCTTTAATGGAATTAGCAGCTTCTTGGGCTTCCTGTTTATCATATCATCTGATGCCCTCCAAAGTCCAAACATTAGCAAATCTTCTCTTGAAAATTTAGCAAGTTACACTTTCCTTGGCAGAAGAGCCCCCTTCACATTTTCTATAATGAGGTGTCTTGACATTAGAAAACACACAATTAACATCACACAATTAACATCAGATCAGAAAGGCTTCCCATTGCCGGGGGTGGGCCACAAACACCTCCTGTTGCCATATGGCTAAGATGCTGCATGGCACAGAGTAATGAAAGAGAAACCCATACGGGGAGACACAAAACGCACAACTGGGTCCAGGCAGGTAACTCCTTGAGTTGCCTTTGTATTCTGGAGGCCTCGCAGAGAGCTTAGCACGGGGAAGGGTTTCACTCAACGCCTGCTGAGGATCTGGAAGAAAGAAGGAATGAATGAGCCAAAAATAAACCAAGGTTAGACTTCCTTGAGCAAGTTCCTACTGATTAATAACTCTTTTTGGGTTTCCTACTCAAATGGGAAGTATTAAATCAGAACGGCCTGGCGGTGTGGGACATGTCTGGCTCTGCAGCAGGGTTGTCCAGGTGCAGAACTCCAGCTCCACTGCTGTGACTCCAGGTCACCTGTGTGACCTGTGTGACCTTGAGTGAGTGTCCTCACCGAGCCTCAGCTCCACCATCTGTAAAATGGTAATAATAAATACACGGATTTTAAAAAATAGACCTTTATTGATGCATTGTAATTTTACATCATAATAAAATTATGGAACATACACGCACACAGCACTTGGTGTGTTTCCCTCCAGATCCCACCCTCCCTCCCCATCACCATCCATGCTACTGGGATTAGGGATGATAATCTTGTATATGTACATAGCACTATTTGAACTGTTTAGATTTTACAATGTTGTTAAGAGGATGAAAGAAAGAACATAGTTATTAACATAAGGCCTGGAAATAATAAACACCTTTAACTATAATTATTAAGAGGATACCAATTAGAATCTGAGTGACAAGTTAAAGGTTACAACTGTAATTTTTTACCTAATATTTATTAATATAATGATAAGATAAATGAATAATTAACTAATGCATACATTTATGAAAAAGGTGACTTATGTTGTTTCCTTATGTGGTCACTAAAGAATACCTAGTGCCAGCTGGAAGTCCCACACTGTGAGATCTCCAAGGGCAGAAGCGCATCATCTGAGAGCCTACAGGCACGACTTCTACCATATCACAGTGAAAATATCCAAAGCACACAAATATGGCTTATTATCTACATGGATCCCTAAGGAAAGATGCTACCTGTCGACTTGGTGTTATAGTTTGGATCTGGACTGTCTTCCAAAGGCACGTGTGTGGAAGGCTAGGTCCCCAACACAGCAATGTTTGGAGGTGGGACTTTTAGGAAGTGATCCAATCATGAGGGTGCTAACCTTATTGATGGATTCATAATTTAATTGCATGACTGGGAGGGAGTGGAAACTTTAAGAGGAGGAGCCTACTGGTGGAAGTAGGTCATTGGGGGCATGTCCTTGAAAGTATATCACATCTCCTATCCTTTTCTTTCTCACCCACTGTGATGTTGTGCCTCACCACAAGCCTTCAGTGATGGGACCACGTGGCTATGGACCGCAACTCCCCATAAAAGATGAAAGTGAACTTAAAATAATTGTTGACAAAGAAAACGAATACAGAAAAGGCATACATTCTAAGATCCAGCTGCATGAGACAGTTATTTGTGGAAAGATGTTTCTTATTTTTAGCCAAGGATTTCAAAAATAATTTAGCAGAGGATTTGTCTTCTCTGTTAGGAAGTCAACTTGATCTTCCTTAGTCACACAAAAAATAGGAGTAAGATTTGATGATGTTATAAAATGCCTAGAATCTGTGGAAAAACAGGAAGACTGATGTATAACCCTGACCTGGTGTATGTTTCAGAAGTTGAGATTGGAGACCATTGAAATGATTAATGTTTCCAGCAATCATTTGCTATACTTACCAAAAAAATGGCTCAGATATGGAATTCTTTTTTTTTTGTGTGTGGTACCGGGGATTGAACGCAGGGGCGTTCTACCTCCGCGCTACGCCCCCAGCCCTATTTTTATACTTTGTTTTGAGACTGGGTCTCACGAAGTTGTGGAGGGCCTCACTAAGTAGAGAGAGAGAGACAGGGAGAGAGAGAGAGAGAGAGAGAGCTGAGGCTGGCCGCGAACCCGGATCCTCCGGTCTCTGCCTCCCAAAGTACTGGGATTACAAGCGTGCGCCACCACACCCCGCTGGTTCAGATATAGAATTCTTAGCTTTCAGAGCAATGCTGTGAAATAACTACATATTCATATGTATATATGTTATATATTACACATATAATTCTCATTTGAGATGTGTTCACATTCATTTCTGTAGTTCTTGTGTGTGTGTATACACACACACACACACACACACACACACACACATATTCTTGTGAAACAAATATAAGACAAAATTCAAATGGAGAAGGCAAGGACACAAGGAAGTACAGGAGAAATCTAAAATAAACACTTCATTACAAGTTTGTTAAAAAAAACACACACACACACACACACGTGCAGGCACACACACACACACACACACACACACACACACACACAAAGGAACAGTATGATGATTTTTACCAGAGAGAAACCTTATATACATCACAATAAGTAGAAAATAGAAAAAAAAACTGCTCAAACCTAATCACACTGTGTACTTTGGAATTTAGAATAAACAAATTGGAGTGAATAAATTGATACTATGTAGTTCTGCACATACCCCATCTAGTCAGAAGAATGACAGGACTTCCAACCAAGGGGCTTTTTACTAGAACCCAGTAGAACTCAGGAATCACTCCTAAGGACTCAATTAGCTATGTGGATACGCGGAATCTCCTTTTTTTTTTTTTTTTTTTTTGGTGCTGGGGATGAAACCCAGGGGCATTTTATCTCTGAGCTACACCCCCAGCCCAATTTTATTTTTTATTGTGAAACAGGGTCTTGCTAAGTTGCTGATGGCCTAAGTTGCTGAGGCTGGCTTCAAACCTGTGATCCTCTTGTCTTAGCCTCCCAAGTCCTGGGATTACAGGCGTGCGCCATCATGCCCGGCTTGGAATCTATACTTTAACACAAGACTGATATATAAGTTGTATTCCCTTGTGGCTCTGTAGGAGATTTTGATGTATTTGGGGAAAGAAGAAAGGAAAAAGAAAAAGACTGAGAAGGGCCGATCAGAGGGTAGAGGTAGGGGACAGGTCCATTGAGTCTCCACTGTTTGCACTCTGCTAAATAGTTTTACATATGGGTTCTTTTAATTCTTTCAGCGCCACGCTGAATAGTTGTGCTTACCCTGATTTCATGAATGAGGAAGCGCAGGCCCAGGGAAGTGAAGACATTGGTTCAACATCATCGTATAGTAAACAGCAGCACCAGAATGTCCCCAGACCCTTCCGCCTGCCCGCTGCCCCTCTGCCACCTAAGCCAGAGCCCTCAGCAGGTTAACAGGAACACTCTTAGCCTCGTGTAGCCAGTGCCCCTCACATCATCAGCTGTCCTTTCCCAGAATCCCCAGTCTCCTGGAGGATGACAGTGCTTGACAGCCGCGAGGTGAAAGAGATATGACTGCCTACGCCTCTTACTTCAGGGACTGTCACATAATGATGCTTTTCAACCGAAGAGCCACTGTTCTGGACAATGAGAAATATCTTCTGAGTGAACCTGAATGTTTGCATTGCCTTTATTTATAGCCCTCTGGGTGAGGAAGTCTGCTCTAGAGGGAAACTTGTCACCAGAGAGCTGCATAATGAGAATGTGGAGTCCAGTATACCAGAAATGGATATTTTAAAAGATATTTCATCCACGCTGAGTCTGATAAAGCCTGTTGAAAAACACTTTGACTTGTTTTATTTGAAAAGAAAATTATTTTCCCTTTTAATGGTGCACTTTTCTATAAACTGAATTATTCACGACATTTACCTCTGTTCCAAGAACTGCATACATTAAACCCTGAGAAAACACATTTTTCTCCAACTTCCTTTTCTTTGGGGATCTATTGACCATTCTGATTTCCATTCCCATCCATTGCTACTTATATTCTATTTTCCGATTCACATTTGAGATGTGTTTGTATTTATTTCTGTAGCCCTCATAGTTGCTATCCTGTTGACCTTGGATTTTTATGTTGACTTCCATCGGAGACTCTTCGTCCTTCCTTCTGAGATTTGCATTTTGTGGCAGTGTTGGCTATGCACCTTCCCAATATCCACTCTGCCCTTCTTTCTCAGTAGCATAAGCATGATTAGATGCAAGGGATGAAGTTGCTGATTCAAACAACTATATTTCTCAGCCAACTCTCTGTGTCTATGTGATTAAGGTTTGACCAATGGCACGTAAGCAAAAGTGTTAGGCAACACTTCTAGAAATGGTCATTAAAAGTATAGCGCACAGCTGCCCTGAGCCCTTTTTGCTTTTCCTCGCTCCCTCTTGCCTGGGGTGAAAATCTGAGTCCTAGTAGACACCTTGGACCAAGAAGAAAGACTGGTCATAAATAATGTTATGTGCATATATGAACGTATCACCATGAATCTCATTATCAGGTGCAGGGAGGGAGGAGAGGAGGCAAAGGATAAGTATGGGGAAGGAAACAGCTCAAATAATATTATGGGAATATATGAACGCATCACTGTGAATCTCTCTATCATGAACAGTTGCAATGTGCCAATAAATAATTAATAAAAATACTGGGTCATGGCTATTAGACTTAAGGACTTTAGGTTGCTAAAATTAGCTTAGGAAAAACAGAAGTATTGGTTTACCTAACCCCCCAAAAAATGTTCAGTGATAGATCTGGTTTCTAACATGGCCGGATCATCAATAATCTGTCTCTCTTCATCTTTCAGGCCTGAATTTCTTTCGATTGGCTTTAGTCTGAGACAGGCTCTTTCTATATGGCTGCAAAGTCAGCTACTAACAGACCTAAAACTATAGTTTACCAACTTAAAAATTACTTGAAAGCATGCACTTTCTCCCTGATGTGCTGTATTAGATTATTTTTTTTTTCAGTAAACATCTGTGATCTCTCCCTCTACTGTTGTGAGGGCTTTTGGTGTTGGTATTGGTCATGTGATTTGCTTTGGCCAATGGAATTGCTAGTCAATTTGACATGCGTCAGAGCTGAAATGGGCTTGCGTCTCTTACATTTTGCTTTCATAGTTAGAGGACTATGCTTTGAGTGAAGTAGCCACTAGGCAAGGAAGAATGGAAGTCGCATGGAGGAGAGCTGGAGCCACGCCCAGCCAACAGAAGCCAACCACCAAATCCCAGCCAATCTTCAAATCGATAAGAGATCAAAATACCTATTGTCATATGCAACTGAGACTTGAGGCAGCTTTTCATACGGCATATGTGACTGACAGCTAACCGATGCACATGGATCCCAAGTTCTCACGCATTAATCTCATTAAAGGCATTGCGGGCAGAGGTTCTCTCAGTGTGCTCTTCCACATCACCTAAGAACGGCAGCAGCATCTCCTAGAACTTGTCAAAAATGATCAGGTAGGTCCTGGCCCAGAACTACAGAATTATACACTCTGAGGGAGGTACCAGCAATTTCCATCTTAAGCCCTCCAAGTGATTCTGGTTCTGTAAAATTTGAAGCCCATGGACCTAGATTATATACCCAGCCTTAAACCAATTACAGTGCCAAAGTAGCCAGCCCTGGAGCTGTGGGGAGCTTTTGAACTATTTAAGCTGCCGGGGCAGAGACTGAGAACATGCATGTCTAACAAGTTCCCAGGTGATGCTGATGCTGCTGGTCTGAGGACCACACTTTCAGAACCACCGTTCTAGGCTAAGGGTATGTGACAGGAGTGGTTCCCCATTGGGAAATCAACATTCTGCTAACAAAAGAAGAAAACAAAAGAAGAAGGATGCTGGGCAGGGGACAAACTGCTGTCAATCATTCTTGTTGAAAGTAAAATGTTTTGATGGAGATCAGACAACCATCAATGTTCTCTGACAATTCTCCAGGGACGGGGAAATATGGAGCAAAAAGAGAAATCTCATCTGTCATTGTACAGTTCATGAAATTGATTGAGACAGGAACTGATTTTTTTGTCTCTTCAATTTGCTGAAATTCAATACAGATCTGAGGAATCAAATAAAAGACAGCCGTTTTTTCTGCAGAAAGACACATATCATTTTCAGCTGTGATATAAGTTGTCACACAAATCTTTCTTAGTACAATTTGTGAAGATAAATATAGTGTTTAAGGAGATAGTGTCTGTGTATCAAACAATTGAGCCATTTTGATCCAGTCTGGTGAAGCAAGACAGCAGCCTAAAGTCTTGAGTGGTCCAAGATAAGTAATAAAATCACAGACCCTGGCTATTGACAGTATTTTAAATCTATTTTTGAAATCTGAAAATCAAAGATTTTTTTTTGGTGGTACTGGGGATTGAACCCAGGGGCTTTCTACCTCTGAGCTACACCCCCAGCCCTATTTTTTATTCTTTATTTTGAAACAGGGTCTCACTAAGTAGCTGAGGCTGGCCACGAACCTGCGATCCTCCTGTCTCAGCCTCCCAAGTACTAGGATTACAAGCGCGCACCACCACGCCTGACTAAAATCAAAGAATTTATTACCTTAAAGGATCTTAGAGATCATCTAACCCAGATATTGCGGATCAGAAAACAATAGACCACACTCCACCCTACAATATCTTATTTGTCCTGTATACGTGCTTTACTATCAGTTAAAAGTAATCACCATGCTTCAACATTTTCATCCTTTCCTGATGAGTTTGAAGATCCAGCAACACACAATGTGGACAAAAGTTACACTCCCTGACAGCAAGTCAGAGGTGCGTGCTGCTGCCTGGGAAGGAGCGGGTATGTCTATCACCATGTGACAGGGTCCCTGCCACTCTTGGTTCACAGCCAGCTCTCCTCCTCATTTCCAGGGCCCACCTGAGTCCTATAGGAATTTGGGTTTGCTACCCCTCATCCAGACCAACTCCCTCATTTTATTAAGGAGAATATTGAGATATCTGGTGATATAATTTGCAACTTTAATTCACATTATTTCTGTAGATGACTGTGCTGTCCATTTTTCACTATTTGAGAATGTAGTTTCTCTTAGAGACAATTATACACCATGGAAAAGGGGATTGTGAAATTTTATCACTCAAATTCTGCTCAGTCAATAGTTAAATAAGTGAGAATATCAGTATATGGGTAATTTCTGAAAGCTAATGAACAAATCCATAAGTAATGTCAGAAATTATACAAAATAAATTAATATGAAATGAATCTTACTGAATTATGTAACTAAGATCTTTATAACTCCTTTGCCTAGAAAATGTTTTCTTTTCAGTAAATTAATTCTTATACCATATAGTCATTAGGATGGCTACTATTAAAACAAAACAAAACAAGCTAGGCGTGTTGGCACACACCTGTAATGCCAGTACTTCGGAGGCTGAAACAGGAGGATCACAGGTTCAAGACCAGCCTCAGAAACTTATTGAGACCCTGTTTCAAAATAAAGAAATAAAAAGGGCTGGGGATTTATTTTGGAGATAGAACGCCCTTGAGTTCAATCCCCAGTACCAAAAAACAAACAAGCAGAAAATAGCAAGTGTTAGAGAGGGTAGAGAGACATTGAAATCAGTATGCACTGTTGGTAGGAATGTAAAATGATGTAGCCACTATATAAAACAATATAGAACTTCCTCGAAAATTAAAAATAAAATTAACATAACATCCAAAAGATCTAAAGTCAGGATATCTGCACAGTCATGGTCATAGCAGCACTATCCACATATATCCAACAATATCCACATATCCACAGCACTATCCACTATCCACATATAGCCAAGATACAGAAACAACCTAAAAGTCCATTAACAGATGAGTGGATTTTCAAAATGTGGTGTGTGTGTGTGCACCCACCCACCTACACACGCATACGTATGCATGTATACATATATAGATGTGAATTTTATTCAGCCTTAAAGAAAAAGGAAATTTGGGACATATTACAACATAAAGTTTGAATATAATATGTTAAGTGAAATGAACAAGTCACAAAAGGGCATGTACTGTATTATTCCTTTTCTGTGAGGTTTGGGGAATAGTCAAATTCATAGAAACAAAAAGTAGCATGTGGTTTCCAGGTGATAAGGGTGCAGTAAACAAGCAGTTATTATTTAGTGGGTATGTAGCTTGAGTTTTGCAAGACAAAAGCATTCTGGAGATGGATTGCACAGCGGAGTGAATATAGTCACACTACTAAACTGTACATTGAAATGGTTAAGATGGTAAATCTTATGTTAGGCAATTTTACCATAATAAAAATAATTTTTAAAAAAGGAATATCTTAATTAAGTTTGCTATATTTGGGGGGATCTGGTGCAATTATATCAAATATCAGCATTGTGGGATCCAAAAATGAAATAGGAAGCGGACGTGTCCCTTCATGCAGAGACTGAGAGAACACTCTGGGTCGCTCTTGGGGGAGAGACCTTTCATCCACATGACATAGCTAAGCAAATTCAAAGACAAAGTCAGACTCTTGGAGTGATGAATAACGGAATGCTCTCGAGAGCTGGGACTGACCAATTTTTAGATCAGAATTTTATCTCACTTCTAAAACTACCACAGAAAAATGCGCTTAGTGTTTCAAACTTACTCTAAAAAATAGCTTGTTAAAAAAAGTGAGAGATTTGATTGTTATAATTAATAAAAGTCAAATATGGAGAGAATAGAAAATATATGTCATGATACTTCACCCATCCTTATGTTTGGGATTTATAATCTAGCTTTCGGATT
This sequence comes from Glis glis, assembly GCA_004027185.1. NCBI lineage: Eukaryota > Metazoa > Chordata > Mammalia > Rodentia > Gliridae > Glis > Glis glis. The sequence goes on along the minus strand of PVJS01010079.1, from coordinate 27,950 downwards.
TTAATAATCTTCTTGTTCACCAATCCTGGGGATTGTCGTTCCTGGAATTGGTAGGAGTCATCAGTCATCTGTCTTCAAGGAGTCAACAGTCACTGCGGAAAGGCCAGACCAGTGTCAGCGCCCCAGAAGGAGTTCCAATGCAAACCACCCTCTGATGACTTCGTGATTGCCCATCGATTTTCCTCTGTTGGATATAGGCATCTGCACGCTCTCTTGTGGATCTCACCTCATCTCACCAGCTTTCACCCTGTCTTGCTGAAGACTGCCAAGGAGAGAACCGCCCCGCCATGTGTTCAGAATGCAACTCAATATCTGAGTTGTTTCTCGGGAGGAAGTTCATTTGGCTTCTCTCGATTGGTGTCTCTTTTCTGTGGATGCTGCTGAGCTATAAATAGTAAATGCTCGGGCCTATAAAATGGAAACTGGAGTCTATCCAGGAAACAGATTAGTCTAGCACTCCAGGGGAAGTTCTCCTTGAAATACAAACTGCAGACTCGTTTGAACATCAGGAAGGAGCCACGGTTGTTCTCCGTGTCTTAAAGCTTAGTTATACCAACAGCGATTAACACGATGTGAGTACTCTTGAAGTGCTGTGAGTGGTGGGGACAGGGCTTTGGGGAAAGGAACTGTAAACAATGAGGACAGTCTATGCTCTCAAGAAGTTTATAACTCAGTCAAGGAGATACATGCTATTTACATGGTTCCGGAAAATGCATGACAGTGTATAATCATGTATCAAATTTTGTCATGTCTGCTTAATTTATTAAGAGAACTCAACAGAGGAAAAAAAAACAAGATGATATAGAGTGTTGGGAAGACTTTCATGAAATTGATATGGTTCCCAGGGGGCCTTGAAAAAAAACGTGGAATTTGATGTGCAAATATAGAGAACAAACCATCCATAGGCTCTAGCCTAGATTCTATGATAAATATTTCCTATATTGCCTTTATCATACCTCTGTCCATCTATACATTCCATAAAGGCATCTTTTTTAGACTATATTTAAGGTAAATTGCTGACATCAGTGCATTTCACCCCTAAAACTCTAATATGAATATCACTAACTAGATTTAATATTTGTTCATAGTTTCAAGTGGCAAAATGCACATGAAGGGGAATGTACAAACCTCAGGTGCACTCTTCAGTAAGCGTGACAAATGCTGGTTCCGGGTAACACATCCTCCCTTGCAAGATAAATAACATTCCTGTCAACCCAGGAAGTTTCCTCGTGCCCCTTCCCTGGGAATATCCATCTCCATCCTCACTGAGGCAACCATTGCTTCCATGTCTTATCCACAAATCAGTTTCACCTATTTTAGAGCATCATATAAATAGAATTATATGGAATCCGGGGAGTGAGGATTCTTTTATTCAACATCAAGTTTTTGATATGCATTCAAGTTTTTCATGAATTGGTAGTTTGCTTCTTTTTAGGCCTGGGTAGTATTCCACTGTATTAAATACACCATTTTGTTGATCCATTCTCCTGTTAGTAATTACCTGGGCTGTTTCCAGTTTAGGGTTATTATGAATAAAACTGCTGTCAACATTTACTTACAAATCTTTTCATTTCCCTTATGTTCTTTTTTTTTTTTGCGGCACTGGGGATTGAACGCAGGGGCGTTCTACCTCCGCGATACGCCCCCGGCCCTATTTCTTATACTCTATTTTGAAACCGGGTCTCATGAAGTTGTGGAGGGCCTCACTAAGGAGACAGAGAGAGAGAGAGAG
>PVJS01010079.1:0-26118 GCA_004027185.1 Glis glis | reverse complement strand
AGTTACCAAGTCAAAGAGTAGATAATACATCTATCTTAGTTTTATAAGAAACTGCCAGGTCTTTCATCCAATTGGTTGTTCTAGTTTGTACTCCCACCAACAGCACAGGAGAGTTCTGTTTGGTCCACACTCTCACTAGCATTTGGGGTTATCAGTGTGTTTAAGTTTAGTATTCTGGTAGATGCATCTTTTGGTTTTCTTCTGAAGAATGTCCTTAGATCTTGGAACTAAAAAAATAAGGAAAAGGAAAAAATAATTCTGCATTGCAGCACCCCATTTACAACAGAGAACAGAGGGAGAGTAAAACTGGATGAGGGGCTATACCAAGTGTCAGTGGTATATTTTTTAAATTAATTTTTCTATGATACCCATTAAGCTTATATTTGTTTCTGAGGATGCTGGGGAAGGCATGTCATAGAAATATGCAGTCCCATAACTTGTATCTTTTTGCTTCAAAAGAAACAGCCAGAGCAATCTTGATAAAGGATTGTTTACAAAATTGCATCTCATCAGAGAGTATGGAAAATACAAGAGTGAGATTCAGTCATTAGGAATCATTACTTTTTATATTTGTCTGTATTTTATGCAATCATTGTCAAAGCTTTAAAATTCAGAGAAAATGACAAAATATACAATTTAACTAATTTTTTACTCTACCTTTCTATTGAAAATAAAGAAAGTGAAAATGTGTGATGATGATCATTATGTTCTGTGTAAATAGTCATTTTTTTCCACCCTAAGGTAAATGCGGCTAAGAATTTCTCTAATAATGCTGAGAAAGCCTACATGAAATGGCTCCATCTTCTTGTTTACTTGTGATTTTACTTATGAATTTTCTAAAAAAATCTTTTTCTTTAAAACTTAGATATTTTTCTCAAAATTTAGTACAGTATCTCTAATTTCATAAAGCCCCAGATTCTGAGAAGAGCTAGACTACCTCCATCCTGGTATTTGGAGGCTTCTCAAGTTTGCTTTATGATGAGACTGACATACTTACTTCAGTAGGGGTGAGATGAAGCTCCATAATCAGCCTGTTTTGCTTTTCACTCAGCACCCAGAATTCATTCTAACCCTTGAACAAGTCCTCTGCTGCAAAGAACCCTGCGGTGGTGTGGGCAGCACAGCCAGACTCCACTAGCCCTCTGCAGGCCATTGGTTCCCTTGGGTTTTCTTCCCTTATTTATATTAGTAGGAGCAAAGGAGCATCAGTACCTAGAAATGTAGGTGTGATCTTTCCACTCCCATGAAAACCCCCCAGTAGTTAGAGCCAGAAGCCTTGCTGGACTGCAAGATCAATGGGATGGGGTCCATGACTTCTCGGTATCCCCGTAACACTTGTCATCAGTCCGCTCAGGCAGAGCCGCCCTACCCTTCTAATCCTCACACACAACGGACTCCTTGTTAGCTCAAGACTTCTGCATTTATTCTCCCCAGATATCTGTGTGTCTTGCTCCTTCACTTCATTCAAGTCCTTGTTCATGTTTACTTGGAAAAAGCCCTTCCCTGAAATCCAGGACCAAAACAGTAGCCAAAGTAGCAGTCCTTCTAATTATTCTCTACTTCCTACCCTGCTATCTTCCCTGAAGATTTATCCTCTGGCATTACACAATAAATGAGTTATTGATGTGTGATTTGTTTATATGTTAGTTTACTGGGTTTTATGCTTCATGAGGGCTAGGGATGTTTACCCATTTTGTTTAATCCAAGTGAAAACCTCAAACAATATCTGGCCCACAATAGATGCCTTGTAAATTGATACTAACACAGAGGGTATTGAGAAGATTAGTATGTATATATATATATATATAATTATTTTATAACCAAAACTGCCCTAGTACTATATGTTGTTATTATTATGCTACTATTTAGAAATAATAGTATAAAGGGTTTTTTACATACAATGTATTTTATGTCAGTAATAGTGTTAGTTTGTCCTTTGAAATGCATTATATCTATGACATATATGAAATACTATATAACTATTGCATACAATAAAATTCTTATAGATTAAAATCAGTAGTCTATGAATTATAATTTAACAAATGCTGGAGAAATCTTATGAATAATTAAAACTTCCATGTAATTATTTTCACAATTTCAATAGTAGATAATAGTCCATCCTCCAACCCGAAGAGGAATTTGAAATTGTATGCTTCTTCATTAAGCTGCTCTTTCTTTTACTCATTTCAAACAATTTTGGTTCTTGACATTAATTTGACTGTCAAATTCTTCCCAATTATTTTACTGATATGCTAACACAAATAAGACTTAGTTAAAAAGAAAGAGAAAGAAGAAAGAAAGAAAGAAATCTGAGTTGAATTGTGTTTTTTGTGTTCAATAGCTACAGATTGATCAATGCCTATATTTCTATTATTTTCCTATGCTCACCAGGAATAAAAATCCCAAGTTTAATCTCATTTGACACATATGCAGAATTCCAGTCAATAAGGCAAGGAATTAAGAGAGATCTTTCCAGACATTTTCCACTTCCAGAAACAGATGTTCCAGACTCTTTATCATGGCCTTCTCTTAAACTGTAACCCCACTTCCCTAAATATACCTCTTATATTCCCTTTTTAAAAGAGAGACCTTCCACTTTTCTTTTTTCTTTTCTTTTCCTTCCTTCCTTCCATCCATCCTTCCTTCCTTCCTTTCTTCTTTTCTTTCTTTCTTGTATGGTACTGAGGATAGAACCCAGGGGCATTTTATCTCTGGGCTATACCCCCAGCCCTGTTTTATTTTTTATTTTGAAACAGGGTATTGCTAAGTTACTGAGGCTGACCTTGAACCTGTGATCTTCCTGTCTTGGCCTCCTAAGTACTGGGATTACAGGTATGCACCACCACGCCTGGCTCCCCTTTTCTAGCATACAATTATTACTCCAATACTTCTTGTTTCATAAACTTTACACACATCCAACTGGATACTATCAATGGCATAGACACCAGGACCAATAAGAGTACTAATCAGTTCCATCATTTAAAGACATACTGTAAGCCGGGCATGGTGGCGCACGCTTGTAATCCCAGTACTTGGGAGGCTGAGACTGGAGGATCCGGGTTCGCGGCTAGCCTCAGCTACTTAGTGAGGCCCTCCACAACTTAGTGAGACCCGTTTTCAAAATAAAGAATAAAAAAAATAGGGCTGGGGGTGTAGCTCGGAGGTAGAATGCCCCTGGGTTCAATTCCAGTACCACAAAAGAAGGAAGGAAGGAAGGAAGGAAGGAAGAAAGGAAGGAAGGAAGGAAGGAAAGAGAAAGAAAGAAAGACATACTTTATGTCCCACGCTGCTCTGAGCACTGACACAACCTAGTGAGACCCGTTTTCAAATAAAGAATAAAAAAAAAAATAGGGCTGGGGTGTAGTTCGGAGGTAGAATGCCCCTGGGTTCAATCCCAGTACCACGAAAGAAAGAAAGAAAGAAAGAAAGAAAGAAAGGAAGGAAGGAAGGAAGGAAGGAAGGAAGGAAGGAAGGAAGGAAGGAAGGAACATACTTTATGTCCCACGCTGCTCTGAGCACTGATTTGCACTGAACAAACACCTTCTGGAAACAATTATTATTGTGCCAGTTTTATGGCAGGAGAAAGTGAGCCAAGAAAGGTAAACCTCACACACTTTGTCACAAACATATGAGCCCAGCACTTGACTCTGAGTGGATGGTTATGTGAAACTTATCTGCCTCAGAGTGGTTTTAATGACCGTGTATTCCATAGGAGCAAAGATGAACAGCATTGTTCAAAGTGAAGAGGCTGCATGGTTGACATAGTAGGAAAAGAGTTATTTCATATCCAGTTTTAATATTTAGAGGGAAAAGGCAAATCTTGAAGCTAGAGGTGACTTAGAAACCAAGAACTGTCACTTCCACTGACATTATGTACCTACGTGAGAACACCAACATTAATCTCGCTCTCATGTCTGGGGAAGGGGGAAGTGGGGAAAGCTCACCGAGCACCGTGTGCACGTACGTCACTATCACTACGAACTGCATTAGGATGTGAGACGATAATGCACCAATAAAAGTATAAAAAAACAAGAACCGTGAAGTTTGTGAATTATAAGTAAATGTGCTCCCATAGTTGGTGCTCTCTTATCTCAACAGACAGTTTTTATTTAGCTAAGTGTCATGCTATTTATGTACACTCTTATTAAACTTTAACTCACATGTCATAAAATTCATTGTACATGCCACAGTAATAATGAACACTAAAAACATCATGCTAAGTGAAACGAAAGGCAACTGAACCCAGGGGCATTCTACCTACAACCTCAGCCCTATTTTATTTTGAAACAGGGTCTCGCTAAATAGCAGAAGGCCTCACAAAGTTGCTGAGACTGGCCGTGAACCTGCGATCCTCCTGTCTCAGCCTCCCAAGTACTGGGATTACAAGCATGTGCCGCCACACCCAGCTCTATATATTTAATTTTAAATACAAACACATATTTATATATGCATAGGACATACATTTAGAATATGTGTGTGTATTTCTCTGAAGAACTCTGACAAATATACCTATAAACATACAATAGTCAAATCTAAGAATGAATAGAAAAGGGAGTGATAGGAAAATATTATGAAAGTGGCTCTCCGATAATTAGATATAGCAGAACTATTCTTGGTGGATAGAAATAATGCATTTGTGTGTGTGTGTGTGCAGTAGCAGGGATTGAACCCAGGGGCGTTCTATCTCCGAGCTACACCCCCAGCCCTAAATTTTTTATTCTTTATTTGGAAACAGGGTCTCACTAAGTTGCAGAGGCCTCACTAAGTAGCTGAGGCTGGCCATGAACCCGTATCCTCCGGTCTCAGCCTCCCAAGTACTGGGATTACAAGCATGTGCCACCACACCCGGCTCAATGCATCTTTTAAAAGGTGGCTATCTGTAATCTTGTTGCACTTGCAATCAGAGATAAATGGGGTTCAGTACTTAATTACTCTTTGCATTTGATTTAAAAAAAAAAAGAAATAATAATAGCCCAGCAAGATTCCTTATTTCTGTGTCACGTTATCACAGTCCACTATCTCTAAACCGTTGTCTTTCGGGTAAAATATTTTACCTGAGTTACATTTAAAAAAAATAAAAACAAGATTAAAAACCCAGGATAGTGCTTTACTATCAATAATATTTAAAAAGGAAGAAAGGAGAATCTAAAATCTCAATTCCAAAGAAGTAATATGATTGTCTGTTTCACTCAAAAGTAAATAAATTGACAGAAAAAAAGTTGGTAATAGGAACAAAAACACAGAACTCTAATTTAAAATATTATTGATATCCTTTAGCTCTTCTCATACTTTTTTAAACCCACCTTGGTCATATCGCCATTCTCTGCTTAACATACCAAAACCACAGCTGATGACCAGGCTTCTGAACAAGGGGAACATGTTTTCCTGCTACACCAAAGTCTGGAGCTGGAGACAAACTCACCATTTCAGCAGATGAGTAGCTGTCTACAAAAGACAGATGGCCCTTCCCCTAATTTATAAGCATTTTCAGAGACCATGCATTTGAACTGAACACAAGCAAGAATAAAATGTTAAATATTTGATGGAAAATACATTTTCAGCAATGTCAGAAATGCAACCCGAGCCTGTATATTTGGTTGATCACTTCAACTCAAGTCTTTCTGAGCTCATTAACAAAGATTAGTTATGTCCCATATGCCACCCCATACATCCCATATGTCATACCATACATATGCATGTAACCCCAGTACTTAGGAGGCCGAGACAAGAGGATTGCAAGTTTGAGGCCAATGCATGTTAACTTAGTGAAATTGTGTTTCAAAATAAAAAAATAAAAAAGGGCTGGAGGTACTGCTCAGTGGTAGAGTGCTCCTGGGTTCAATCCCCCGTACTACCAAAAAAAATTTTTTGAACCAAAACTAGTACAAACCTCATATAAGAAGCAGTGACCCAAAATCCAACCCATCTTCATTGAGTTGTAATCTTGCTCAGGATTACAGAAAGAAAGCTCAGCCCTTCCCCATCAATGTGTATAACAACCCCCTGGTCAAAAGGCTCCACTGTCCTAGGAAACCATTGCCACAAGCTAACTTGTTTCTGAAACGATGAAAATTATTGCTACGAAGAATGTTCATCTCAGTCCACCAGTGGAGTTGGGGAGCAGAAGAGAGGACAAGAACTATTTCAGGACCTCCAACCAATGAAACTACATGAAACCACACACCAATGACTTCATTTCCATCCCTGAAGAGTCCAACAGTCCCATCATATCTGCATTATTTATGCTCACAGACTAACCAGGCACGGGGTTTATTTGTAAGGACACTAGCCATCTCTTTGAAGAACTGAGTAGGAGTTCTTAGTTCTCTTTCTATTGGCAGTGTATCTTCTATTTTATTTTCTAAATATATTCAGAGAAAACTATTATTCATTTTTTCCTTTACCAAACACACCCAAGTAGCCTAACGAGCAAAGAATGCTCTTTGTTCTAATACAATGGCAGTAGTCAAAAGAGCACAGTTCATTTTGAACAGTCTCTGCTATAAACTAATAAAAGAACAAACAGTAATAGTTCATCTCTCCTCTGCTCTAAGAATTCCCCACTACCTCAGAAGTTCAACCACAAACTTCAGCTAGTCAATTCAACCTCAGATGAATCCAGGGAGGTTCTGCCACTTAAAATAATCAAATGTGGTTAAATCCTATTTCTTGAAAATAAAATGTTTTTTTCCTATCAGAAGCAATCCAGTCACTCAGAAAGGTAGACCCTTGCTGAGAGATCATAACGAGGTCACTCTTGTCAAGCTGGGGGTTGAAGATTATTTTAGTAAAAATAACATCAATCGGAGAAATTCCTTATGTGACACTAAATATTAATGGATTAAAAATATCCTGAATCATCCTGCCTTCCCACACTTATTACCAGTTGTTTGTTAACTGCTCTGATCTATTCTCTACTCCACAGCCCAAAAGATCATTTTAAAATTTAAGAGCTGATAAGCCAAACTTCTTTGTGAGGTCTGCAAGACCTTTTTATAGTCTGGCTGGCCTTCCGCAGGGCTTTAATGTTCTCATCCTTTTTGCCAAGAGTCCTCTCCTGATAGGGATGTTCTACCTCCAAGCTACACCCCAGTCCTTTTTATTTTTTGTTTTGAAACAAGGTCTCCCCGGGTTGCTGAGGCTGGCCCTGAACTTGTGAATCTCCTGTCTCAGCCTCCCAAGTACTGGAATTACAGGCATGAACCAACAAACCTGACTCCTTGGTGGTTTCTTGTCAATAAGAACCACAATCTCCGTTCTGATTACTTTTTGTATTTATTTGTTTGTCGTCTTTATTCAAGGCACTTCCAAGTGCTCAGGCTCCCCATAATGAGAGCTGCTTCACGGATTCTTTCCAAGCTTTTTCAACGTGGGTTTTCTGTGGACTTCCAGGCCAGTTGCCACTTTTTTTTTATCTGATTTCTAGCTTCAAAAATGTTACCACCATGTTCTATCGGTCAAATCAAGTCACAGGAAGACCTAGATTGAAGAATAGGAAAATAGACCCCATGCCTTGATGTGGGAGGAGCTGCAAAGAATGTGTTGGCACGTTTCATCTGGAAACTTACTGGGCAGATGTTAGAACTCCTGGGAGAATTCCCAGTGTCTCCAAACTGCTCCCTCAGTGGGCTAGAAAACGGATCTTGGATTCACCTACCGTGTGGTCATGTGGTAGAAAGTCAAGAATGCCCTGGAGTTGCTTCCAGTCCACTCCTGAGGACCAGGCCGACTTGTAACCGGAGCTTCTGGAAAAGTCAGATAGCAGGAAAGGGGCTCTAGATGGATAGTGGCAGTCCATAGGTATTAAAAAACCCCAAATCCATAAGGAACTCGTGGAAGACAGCTTCTGAGGCCTGGTGGAACCATGACTCTGGGCAGGCACCATCAGCAGCTTATGTCCTTGTGGATCCCAGGGGATTGAGAATCTTTACCTCCTTTTAGGAGCATCAACTTTCCCCTTTGCGTAGCGACCTCAACAAATTTTCACGTGCTTATTTATTAAATAGAAAAAAATTACCTCCACTTAACTGTGTCATTTGGTGTCTTTCAATTAATCACATTACTTTTATATTAACCACAAATTTTCTGATTGACTTGAGGTTTTCTCTGGCTAGACCCTTTCATTCCACACGTGGTAATTAGTAGTAAGAATAAATTCCACTCTATTTTCTGGGTGGCAGAAGGAGAGAACAAATTATCCAAGGAAAGATCAATCAGATTTCCAGAAGATCTGGTGCTCTCAAATGATCTAGACTTTACCCAAACTCCAATTAATTCTGTTTCCTTGAACTTGTTTTCATGTCCCTAATATAATTATTAGCATATAGGTAGAAATCAAATAAGTGATTATAATTATAATGCATGAACGTAATTTGTGTTAATGTGCCATATGTTTCATCACAACTTCAACTTGAAGACCTAGTATGAGAGAGACAATCTTCAAGCTTCTGTACATACCCATTAATCCCCTATAACCCAATTATTTGACAAACATTTATTGGATACCTACTATGAAACAGGCACTCTTCTAGGTCATGGAGCTACAGCAAAGACCAAACAGACCAAGCCTCCATTCATGGTGACCATGTTCTAGTGAAAGACACACAGGTGAATAATGAAATTATATAATGTCCAGTGGACATGTACCCAAAAGAAAAATAAAACAAGATAAGAACACAGGGTATGACGGGAGCAGCTCTATTAGATTGTGATGGTCTCTCTGAAGAGCTGACAGTCGCACAGAGCGCTGAATGAAGTAAGTGATCGCTATGACCTGTGTCTCCTGATCCCCATGGTAGAGATGTGGCTCAGATAGTCAATGCTGTGGCCAGGGTCCCTGTATGAGTCAGCGCAGGGTTCCGTAACAAAATACCACAGGCTGGGTAGCTTAATCGACAGAAAGCTATGATTAAGGTATTGGGACATTTGGTTCCTGTGGAGGGCCGTCTTCCTGGCTCATAGACAGCCACCTTCAGGATGCTTCGGAATTCGTCCTTACATGCCCTTTCCTCTGCCCGTGCGCAGAGGAAAAGAGATGCTCGCTGGTGTCTCCTCTAATAAAAACATGAATACTGTCAGATCAGGGCTTCACCCTCATGACCTCATTTAAACTCAATACTTCCTCATTGGTCAGTCTTCAAATACAGCCACACTGGGGGCTGGGGCTTCCATGTGTATGTTTTGAGGACATTCGATCCATAATGGTTCTGAATCTAGAAAGTGGCAGCGATGGCATTTTAACCCAGGGCCACTTAGCTGCAGAGCTCACTCGCTGTCCCCCAAGGCACAACAGAGCACCCAGTAGAGCAAGCTGCTCTGAGGACAAAGTCAGATAGTGAGTGTGGAAATGCTTACATGCTTTATAACTGTTAATGTATTGTGTGAATATAAAATAGTATTATCATTCTTTGACGGTATCCTTTACAATTTGAAAATATTTTAAGCCAGGTGTGGTGGCATGCCTGTCATCCCAGTATTTGGGAAGCTGAGAAAGGAGGATTGCAAGTTCAAGGCCAGCCTTAGCAATTTAGTGAGACCCTGTTTCAAAAGTAAAATTGGGCTGGGAGTATAGCTCAGAGGTAAAATGCCAGCTAGGCGTGGTGGTGCATGCCTATAATCCCAGTACTTAGGAGACTGAGGCAGAAGGATCGAAGCAGGATTGCAGCCTCAGCAACTTAGCAAGATTCTCAGCAACCTAGCAAAAGCCTGTTTCAAAATAAAAATTACATAAATAAATAAAATAAAATGGGGCTGGGGGTGTAGCTCAGTGGTAGAAGGCCCCTGGGCACAATCCCTAGTACAAAAATAAAAAAACAAACAAACATAAAAACCAAGAAGTAGAATGGCCCTGAGTTCAATCCCCAGTACCACAAAACAAACAAGCAAACAAACAAACAAACAAATAAATTAATTAATAAGTAAATAAATTTTAAAGCACTGAGATTTAATTTTAGTGCTACCTATGGGTATGATAAAGAAGTGTCAAGAAGTAAGAGTTTGTAAAAGTTGCTCTTATAGAAGCAGAGAATAATATTGGTTAACAGAGGTTGGGAAAGGAGGAAAAGAAAAAGGATGGTTAATGGGGATAAGGTGCAGTTGGATAGGATGAATAACTTCTGATGTTCTATACACAGTGGAATAACAATTTTTCACAAACAATAATTGTTTATTTCAAATCAACTAGTAACAAGGATTCCCAATGTTCTCAAAACAAAGAAATGACAAATCTTTGAAGTTATAGACATGCCAATTACCCTAACCTGATCATTACACATCGCATGTATGTACTGAAATGTCACGCTGTACCTTATAAATATGTACAATTATTATGTGCCATTTGGAACATTTTAATATAAGAATTATTTTAAAAAATAAATAGGAAGCCGGGAGTGGTGGTGCACGCTTTTAATCCCAGTACTTGGGAAGCAGACACTGGAGGATCCGGGTTCGCGGCCAGCCTCAGCTACTTAGTGAGGCCCTCCGCAACTTCGTGAGACCCAGTTTCAAAATAAAGGATAAAAAATAGGGCCGGGGGTGTAGCTCAGAGGTAGAACGACACTGGGTTCAATCCCCAGTACTGCAAAAAATAAATAAATAAATAAATAAATAAATAGGAGCCACAGAAGCAACACAACACTAATTGAATGCAACACATGAAACACCATGTCTATACAAAGTAATTCTGATAAAATTAACTTTTTTAAAAAAACTTACAAATATTAACTGGCAATCAAAAGTTTTCATAGTGTTGGCTTCTTCCTGCTCTGTTTTTTCCTTCTCCACTTCAAACATAATATTCTGTATTTCTGTGCAAGGCGCTGGAAAAAGGAAACACAATGATGTATTTGAAGGGGATGTAGATCAACAGGAATAAATGCAACATTTATTAAAGGACAAGCTAATAAGCCGCAGATTGGACCGGTTGCCTCCGGAGAAAGACATGGCCCAGGTGGCACAAACCACCTCATGCTTCTCACAGAAGAAATTAGTCCTTCATCTCCCCAAAGCCCCACCTCCTAATAGTATCATAATGGCAGTTAGGGTTTCCACATATGAATTTGGGGGGAAAGGGCACGGACATTCAGTCCATGACATTTCTCATGGGAAGAGTGCAGGAGCCTGCCTCCTGGAGCCACACACATGGGAAGCCACGAGATGTACTCTACCCCCTCTGGCTTGTTTTGTTGGATTTGCACAGTATATTATAAAAGGTTGAATTGACTGCTGATCATTAAAAATGTGGAGATCTAGCCGGGCGTGGTGGCACACGCTTATAATCCCAGTACTTGGGAGGCTGAAACTGGAGGATCCAGGTTCATGGCCAGCCTCAGCTACTTAGTGAGACCCTCTGCAACTTAGGGAGACCCTGTTTCAAAATAAAGAATAAAAAATAGGGCTGGGGGTGTAGCCCAGAGGTAGAATGCCTCTGGGTTTAACCCCCCATACCACCAAAAAAAAAAAAAAAAAGTGGAGATCTCATGCAAAATCTGGATTGCCAGCTTCTCTGGGGCAGTCTGAAGAACTGGATACACTAGAACTGCATTTCTTTGCAGCAACAAGTTGGCTGCAGCAACAAGTAGCTGCCCAACACAACATCGCCATTCACTTCATTTGCCTCTCTGTCCAAGACACTCGATGTATAATTTTTGCAAAGCCTATATTTTAGGAGTAATATTCAATAATGAGTTAGTAACAGAGCAGATGTTAGCACCTGGGATCTCCTTACCTTTCAATTATTTCATTTCAAATTGTTTGCACACATGCCAGTCTGAGAGAGGCCCTGAAATTCTTATTCTCATTAAAAACTCACCACAGACCATGGAAGTCTATCAAACAGTGGATGTTCCTTCCCACACCTGTCTCCAAGGAAGTCCCTGCGTGCACGCAAAGCTAACCAAGCCAAGATCTCACATCTGGCTGCACCGAGAGGTGGCTAATCTCTTTCATGTGAATTGACCCAGGGCAACCTTAAACATCCCTCTCACAGACTTAGCATCATTTCATGGGTATCCGGCTCGTCAAAAGCTTCTCGCCTCCTCAGTCCTTTCTACATGATTGCTCAGCCACGGTGTGGTGCTCAGATGTCAAAACAACAGCAAAATGGCAGACTGTCAAGTCCAGTCCTGAGTCTGGGCTCATTGCAACACCAGATGCTTCTGGTCGCCTGGGAAATCACTGTGATGAGAGCCGCATATCGAGTTCAAGGTCAAAACAAATTCCCCACAAATGCCACAAAAGTAGAGTTTCTCAGCAGCTGTCTAAATAATTTATAACAGCAGGCTATGTGTCTGCTTGAAAAGTAAGACATAAGATTTCATGTGTCATTTTCCTATTATGTCACAGAGGGTAAGGCAATCCCATATCTCCGCACCAGAAGGAAACGTGATCGGATGGCCATGATCCAGTCAAATATTCCTGGACTCTAGAGTGACCTTGCTCATCTCTGTCATTGATGAAAATGGAAGGTTCTAGTGGGTAAGGAAGCCATAAGTGGACCCTCCACCTCATAGTTCAGCAAGGTATGATTTTAGGTCCAAAAAAGGGAAATACTCTATCATCATTTACTTGAGGATCTAGAAGGGAGGAACTTAGTGCCAACTGTCCGTTGTCTAAAATGTGGACAATATAATGTGGCTAATCTCCTTTTTTGAAACGTAGCCCTCAGATCTGGGAAGAGCGGAGCGCCTCCTCCATTCCCACCGTGCTGACGCACACTGGAGGCTGAAGGCGTGATGTTTACTAGCTGAGGCAGGAAATTAGCAATGGGAATGTCTAGGGGGACCTCAGCCTGTTCTACTCCACTGGCATCTACATACTTAAACCACAAATCCTAGCATTTATACAAAAAAATTACTAATTTAACCAGCTTCCACCTGTGTGTCAAATTTGAAAATCAGGATGACAACCATTACAGACTAAAACCACTTTGGTAAGGAAATCCCAGTTCTCACAAGTCATGGGACTTAATCATCATTTGATTTCATCAAAACCCAACCCAAAAAAGTCCCAAGAAAATGTAAGGTGGGTTCATTTTATTACATTCTTTAATATGCTTTTATTGGTGCATCGTAATTATATGTCATAATGAGGATCAGAGTGATAGGAACATATTTGCACACAGCACTTGATGTGTTCCCCTCTGGATCCCCCCTGCTCCCTCCCCTTCCCCGTACATGTTATTGGGATTGGCATTGATAATTTCCTATATGTACATAGCATTATTTGACCTATTTCCTTCATCAAGTCTCTTCCCCCACTTCTACCTCCCTACCTTAGACCCCCCTCTGTTGCTCCACTGGAGTTTCTCCCCCTGTATCTCAAGTCCCCTTTGCTTCCCAATTTTTCTCTAGCTTCCATATATGACAGAAAACATACTATTTTTTTCTTTTTATCTATTCTATTTTCATTATTTAACGTCTTCATTGTAGAAGCCTTTTACATTACTATAGAATTTTTAAAATTCAGATGAGATGGCATATATAAATAAATAAAAACATCCAAAATTTTACCACACAAGAGATAAGAATTCTTTCCTTTGGGGTTATTTCTTTCCTGTCTTTTCTTTTCTTTTTTTCTCATTCCCAATTTTTCTTTTATTTTTCTTATTGGTGCATCTCAATTATACAGAATGGTGGGTTTCATTGTGTCACATTCAGACATCCATAAAAATACAATTTGATCAATTTAACCCTCTAGTATAACCGTCTCCCCTCTTCCCTCCCCCACACCCTTCTTCTACCATAATGAATCACCCTGGAGGGATACATGTAGGGCATTTGCTAACAGGGAGACCAGGAGGGTTGTACCCCCTCCTCACAATGACCCCAGATTCCTGTTGCTTATGTTGTAAATAAAGGAGCCAGTCATCATCAGGCACCCTGTTCTGAGCACACCCTGGGGCTATTTCTTTTCAATCCTTTGTACAGTCTAGATTTTATTCTATATACAGTTGAGTATACTAATTTTTTCACTCAACATTTTCAGGTTCAGAATATTACTTTGTTTTATGGCTATACTATATTTTATTTATCCATCCTCTTTTGAATACTTAGGCTATATTCAAGGCCTTCTATTAAATTATTATGCAGCGTATCCTTTTATAAAAATGTTTAAAGGCAATTTCTAACTTAGAGCCTAGAAGATAGAATTTAAAGGTTTACAGTTAAGAACTTTTAAAATATCCTTTATACTTATTGTTTAATTGCTTATCAGAAGACTTAAAATTAGTGATTCACTGCATTAACTTTTCTCACTTTTCCAAAATTTTGCTAACTTCTTAGACCTCTCCAAAAAAGTTACTTCATTATTTTAACTTGAAAAATTAGTGATGAGGTTGGGCTTTTTTCACAAATGTTTTGCCCCTTGCATTTCTTCTAGGAATTATTCATAACTTTGTCTTGCCTGAGAGCTCACCAGTATTTGCTGTTTTGATTACTCTAATTTCATATTACATTGAACAACTAATTAGGCAAGTCCCCAGTAATTACTGCTCACTTTCAAATACTTCATACATAACAATTGTCTCCAAATGACCTTTAGAAAGATCTTATCAATCTTTTTTGTTAAAGTCCCATTGAGATTTTAATTGGGCTTTAAATTATTTAAAACACATAGTCCTCTTACCAGAAACATAGTTTTCATTTTCTTAAGTCTTTTTTATGTCTCAGTAAAATCCTAGATTTTTCTTCATTATAAACCTTCCATATGTTTTTAAAAGATAATTCCTTGACAGTTTATATGTGGAGGCCTAGCATCACTGGGATATTTTCAATTACTTTTCTCTATATAGTTATTGATAGTATTTTTGGAAAACTGTTTTTAGGTGCTTATTTTGTGACAAATGGGTAATCACAAAATGAAATTTTGGATTCATTTTCTTGGCCTTTCCAGAGAGACAATCATATTGTCTCTATATAATGATGACTATCTTATCATTTTCAATAATTATGCAAGTTATTTTTATGTCCTGCTTCATTTCTGAATACAAATGCAAGAATGAAATACAGTCTGGTATTGGATATAATTTCAAGAATGATTTTCACTGCTCACTTTTGTGGAATATTTTCTATAATAATCTACAAATGCTGTGGCAGTACATGCTGTGCCAGGCAGATGGCTTCAGGGGAATGCCCTTTGACCTGAATATCCTACTTCAGGAGGTCTGTTGATACATGGCAACAAGTTCACAAAGAGTGTCTATGATGGACCGAAGGCCCTTGAATCCATGTTAGAAGATGGACAGCTGAAGACATTGAAGATGCTTATTCTGGAGACTCAATGGAATATGATAGAACAAGATTTCATGAAAACAAAGACAAGACATGCCACATAACATCTCCAAATCAAAGATCTAAGAATAAGTTCATGGAGACCAATTTTTGGTCAATGTAAATAATTTTAGTTAAGAAACAAGTAGCAAACTGTATAGGAAAAGGACTATCGTACAATAGAAGTATTCAAATTATAGGGTCAATGAGCCATTACAGAGATAATGTAGAAAAAGTTTACATATACAGTTGGTGGTTACCCTGGGTGGCTGTTACAATCCCATCTTATTCATATTTCATATTTCCACAACTCACTTCTATACCCTCTAGAGGGCCCAGCATATAAATGTTTACTGAAATTCATTTAAATACAAATAGAAATAGTTTATCAAAATAGCCTCTTAATTTTTATAGACTGACTTTTTAGTAAGCATACCCTAAAATTTGAATGTATAAATTTGAAGGAATAATACTTTCCCCAATCACTCCTTCTATCTGTAGCCTTGGATCAATCAATAAATCTCTATTAGGATGCACGCACACACACAAAATCAACATACACAGAAAATAGAAGCAAACAAATGTGTAGGGAAAATGACCTCAATGGAAAGTTTTCTAATCTTTTTCACCCTGTTGCAAAAGATCATTTATGTTTAAACTTTAATTGAATTTCCAGACAGATACTGCTATCAGAGCATACGCTATTTAAGATTGGTACTTTTCATTCCCAACAAAGAAACCTCTTCAGGAAATAGGTAATGAAAGCTGTGACTGTTATATGTCTTTCTCATTCAAGATTAATGTTCTGACTGTATCTTCTTACATTCCCAAAATATCCCTGAGCAACCTTTGCCCGGGCAAACATCCTAAAACCAAGTAACAGT
Organism: Glis glis; assembly: GCA_004027185.1. Taxonomy (NCBI): domain Eukaryota; kingdom Metazoa; phylum Chordata; class Mammalia; order Rodentia; family Gliridae; genus Glis; species Glis glis. The sequence goes on along the minus strand of PVJS01010079.1, from coordinate 9,968 downwards.
GAGATGCTGACATGTTAGAAACCTGCTGAGACGTGATTATCTATGGTCCTTCCTTGGTCTGTCTTGAGGAATGAATGTAGAGTTATCAATATCGTATTAAATAATACTCCCAAAGTTTATATGATTCCTTATGATTACTGTCACCCTCCCCTAATCAACAAGTGTCAAAATTATAATTTTCCAAAAAAGAACAGAACTATGACATATTGTGCAAAGACGATAAGGCATACTTCTTAAGTCAGTTTTGCTGGACTTTTGGCAGCTGGTGACCCTTTGAAACATTTGATCCCAGACGTGGCAACAGAGAAAAGATTGGATGGCTATTGTGATGGCTACACTTTCATGCTGGAAACAAGAAACTGTTCCTCGCTGGAAATTTTTGAACTATTCTCTTCTGCTCAGACACAAAGCAATATTCTAGAACTGTGGATTGATATGAAATAAAAGATAGAAAGAAAAGCACTGTTGCGAAAAACAAAGCCCAGGATGAATAAGTCATGGGGATCCTTTACTCCCTGGACAGCCTGACCCCCCAGGTGCTGAAAGATGGCGCAGGGAAGAGTGACATCTATTGTTCAGGAAGGTTTACAGGCAGGATCAAACCGCCACCCCGAATAAAAGCTGGTCTTCTTCCCCAGAGGAGCGAAGCAGAGCTTTGTGAGAGAGGGCAATGGAAGCTAACATCCAGCTTGTGAGAGTTATCCAGGAGATGCAGGCAGAGATCAACAACCTGGAGAAAGAGAACCAAGCCCTCCGCATGAGACTGACTTCAAGGAATCAAAGAGCCCAGGGCTTTGGGGGAGAATCAGAAGATGAGAGGGAAGGAGAAGCGCGTGGGCAATCTCCAGCAAGCCTTCATCCTGGTGTTTGCAATGATCCAACGCCAGCTGTGCAGAAGCACCAAGGTACTGAACATCTGTAGCTCTTCCAGGCTGTGCCAGTCTTTGCAAATACCCCTACGTGGTGGGATTATTGTGCCTGTCACATAACTGCCTTGTTTGGTCTTAACAGTGATGGGTTTCATTCTTTTCCTACTGGTAGATTAGTTTTGAATCCCTAGACAAAATTTATCTAACATCTTCAAGCAATGAATTTTAGCAACAATAAAAGAATTTCTGGATGTGGCAGAAAAGACAAAAACAACAGGTTTGTGGAAATCAGTCACAATAAGAATGATGCGCAGCTGGATGTGGTGGTGCACGCCTATTATCCCAGTATTTGGGAGGCTGAGAAAGGAGGATCGTAGGTTCAAGGACAGCCTCAGCAAGTAGGGAGACTTTCATCAACCTAGCGAGACCCTGTTTCAAAATAAAAATAAAAAATAGGGTGAGGGGTGTGACTCAGAGGTAGAAAGCCCCTGGATTCAATCCCCAATACCAAAAAAAAGAGAATGATAATGATATGCTATTTTCTCTTTAACTTCAACTATTTAAATGCTGCATAATAGAACACCGAATTGCACAGATGTCAAGTAGCACATTCACTAAAGCTGGAAGTATTGCAAACTGGGTGAGTGTGTGGATAGCAAAGCTAGACAGATATGGTTGCCAATGATTTGTTACTTGGCCACTTGACTGAGAGCTAGTTATAAAACCTCTTCAACCTTCATTTTGCCCACCTGAAAGTATTATAGTACCTATACCATGTGCTTGCAAGGATTACCTGCAATTTTATTGATGGAGTACTTAGTGTAACACCTGGAAAATATGCAACAGATGACAGGTATTGTTTCTTATCCATGTTTTGCAAAGAACTTTACTGTCCTGTGTGAGCATGCCCTGCACATAATCCAACCTACTATACAGACTGAAGACTTGGAGATGCAAGGTCAATGTTAGATATATTCTAAAAGCCAAACCTTTCACCTTTTATAGGAAAGACTTTTGAAATTAAAATTATTAATGCAAGCCGGGCATGGTGGCACACACCTGTAATCCCAGTACTTGGGAGACTGAGACAGGAGGATCACAGGTTCAAGGACAGCCTCAGCAAGTAGTGAGACTCTCATCAACCTAGCAAGACCCTGTTTCCAAATAAGAAATAAAATCGGGCTGGGGATATAGCTCGAAGGTAGAATGCCTCTGGGTTCAATTCCCAGTATGACAAAAAAAATATTAATGCATATTAATTGTGCAAATTAATGAGTTTCACTGTGATATTTCCTAACATGCATATATAATGCTTTGATTACATCCATCCTCCCTTTGATTATCTCTTGTCCTTGCTTCTCACCCTTCTCCCCCAAGTCCCCTGCCCCTTCCCCAGTAGTCCCTTGTCTACTTACAAATCATATTTTTTTATTTTTTGCGGTGCCGGGGATTGAACCCAGGGGCGTTCTACCTCCACGCTATACCCCTGGCCCTATTTTTTTTATACTTTATTTTGAATACTTGTCTTTTGTATCTGGTTTACTTTGCTTAATTTTATGTCCTCCAATTCCATCCATTTTTCTGCAAAGGACAAGAAATAATTCTTCTTTATGGCTGAGTAATTCTCCATTGTATCTGTAGACCTTACTTTATCCATTCATCTGTTGATGGGCACTAGGCTGATCCCATATCTTGGCTATTTTGCATAGTGCCACAATAAACATGAGTATGTAGACATCTCTTCTATATACCAGCTTCATTTCCTTCAGGTAAAAACCCAGGAATGGTATAGCTAAACCATATGGTGGTTCTATTTTTAGTTTTTTCAGGAACTTTCTTACTGCTTACCTTAGTTGCAATACTAATTTACATTCCTACCAACCCTGTATAAGGGTTAGGAAAGACTTTTGACTTTGAAGGTTAGACATAAGGTAAAACTCAGTGGAGCAAGAAATATGTCCTACATTTACATGGTCGGTGCAAATTGCTATACATGATGAATTACTCAAAGCTCTTAATACCTGTCAGAGGCTTCAGGCAATGGCATTTGCAGGCCTGAGCAGCTTGACAAGGGACCGTGCCATACTTGCCAGCCAGTTCTATTAGAGACGTCTCTCTCTTGCGTCAGACATGGACGCTGCAGTTCAAAGCTGAGAACAGATTCCAGTCGGGTCTTTTCCCTTTTTCAAGCACAAGTCTGGATCTGAGAAGCTCAGTCTGCTGATTATGTAATAAAAAGGTATAAGGAGATTAGACCTTCTCTTGATTAAAAAAAAAAAAAGATATGGACATTTGTCTTATGTCCTTACTCCAGGGCTTCTCAACCTCTGTGCTATTGACATGTTGGACTGAATGACTCTTTATTGTGAAGGTCAGTCCTGGGTACTATAGGATGTTTAGCAATTTCCCTAGCCTCAAACCTCTAGGGGCTATCGTACCCACCTTTACGCCTGTAGTTACCACAGTAAACGTGTCTCCAGACCTTGCCAAATACTAACTGGGGCCAAAATCATAGCACTAGCCTGCCATTTAAAGCCAGCACCTTGCTCCAAAATAAGCAACAGTTCTTCGGGTCTTTTTGTTTGTTTTTTATTTATTTATTTTTATGGTGTATTGTAATCATACATCTTGCTGAAGGTCAGGGCGATAGAGGCATACATGCACACAGTACTTGTTGAGCCCTCCCTCAGTTCCCACCCCACTTCCTATCCCTTCCCACCTTCCCATGCTCAGCACAGTGATTGGCCTTGATAAGTTTGTGTAAGTACGTCATGTCCATTGAAGTGTTTCCCTCTTCAAGTCTTCTTCTCCCCTCCCATCTCCCTTAGTTAGGTCCCTTCCTTCACTCCACTAAAGTTTTTCCTCCTTAGTCTGGATCCTCAGTAACTTAGTAAGACCTTCAGAAATTTAGCAAGACCTTGTTTCAAAATAAAAAATAAAATAAGGCTAGGGGTATGGTTGGAGGTAGAACACCCCTGAGTTCAATTTCCAGTACCACAAAAAATAATATTTTTTTTTTTTTTTGCGGTACCGGGGATTGAACGCAGGGGCGTTCTACCTCCGCGCTATGCCCACAGCCCTATTTTTTTATACTTTATTTTGAAACCGGGTCTCACGAAGTTGCGGAGGGCCTCACTAAGTAGAGAGAGAGAGAGAGAGAGAGAGAGCGCATGCGCAAGCTGAGGCTGGCCGCGAACCCGGATCCTCCGGTCTCCACCTCCCAAAGTACTGGGATTACAAGCGTGCGCCACCACGCCAGGCATAATATGATTTAAGTGTTGGTAGGGATGTGGGGAAAAAGAACTCTTGCACAATATTGGTGGGAATATAAATTAGTTCAGCTACTATGGAAATCAGTATGAAGGTGCCTCAGAATACTAAAAATAGAATTATTATGTGACCCAACTATCCTACTCCTCGGTATTTATCCAAAAGAATTAAAGTCATTATACTTCCAGGATACATGCACACCCACGTTTATAGCAGCACAATTCACGATAGCCAGTTTACAGAATCAGCCTAGATATCTGTCAACAGACGAATGGAAAAAGAAATTGTGGTATACACACACAATGTAGTTTTATTCAGCCATAAAGAAGAATGAAATTATAACATTTGCAGGCAAGTAGACCATGGTAAGCAAAATAAGACACAGAAAGACAAGTAGCATATATTTTCTCTCATATGTAGAATCTAGAAGAAATAAAGGGGGGTAAAAAGGGGGAGTCATGAAAGTAGAAGGGAAACCACTAGGATAGAGGAAGAGCAGAGGGAGAGGGAGGGGGGAAGGATAAGAGAAGATGTTAGGGAGTGAAATTAATTTATGTCATGTGCATATACTAATACCTCACAGTAAAACCCACCATTCTGTATAATTAACACACACCAATAAACACATTTAAATATATATGCGTACATGTTATAATGAGAACACAGCATGCCTGTTCAGAATGAATCCTTGTTGGATAAACGGTATGTGCATAAATATTTGGTAGATATAAAATCTAGCCAGCGCTTTCAGGGACAATCCCTCTCCCTTCCTGCCCTGTGCAGCCTCGCTGTGGGACTATTAGGGAAGAGGCAATTTGCTTGCTATGGAGAAGATAAAAGAAACAACTCTTTATAGGAACGCCCAGCATTGCTGGGTCTCTTATTTGGCTCAGTCTGCTCATATCCTTTAGTGGCAAAGAAACTGCATTTGGCAATGGTCTTTGAAATTGTGCGGAGGCCCCCGTGATGCTGTGTTGAATAGCTCTTCCCTTGTGTTGATAAGAAACTAAAGGATGCAGACTCTTTGTGACCCAGGGAGAGGAACAAAGAGCTCATCTGCTAATCAGTCCCACATTAAGTGTAGGTTCCAAGTAGACATCAACTCAATTTATTATCATCAGCATAATGTCCTCTGTCCAGTATGAAGGCATTGTTGTATAATCCTTGTCAACAGAAATGTTCACATTTGTCAATGGTCACAAATCTGTTTTTACAGAATTCTAGAAGTTATGTACCATGGCCAAAGGACGTGTTTAAAGATAATTTATGAATTGTATTTGCAGTTAATCACGTCTGATAGATTTGAATTTAATGCTTACCTCAAATCTGGTCTTCTGCTCTTTCAACCTGTACAAAGCAAGGCAGCCTCTGCTTTTTGCACTGGCCATAGTAATTTTCTGTCTGCTTTTTGCAGTGGTGGACAGCAAATTTAAGTAAAAATAAATAATAATAATAATAATAATAATAATAATGTGCTTCTGAGATCCTAAAACCTAAACACAATGCAAAGCGTTTTTATGCTCCTGGGCTAGTTAATAGCAAAGCTGTGGTGAGAAAGAGCAAAGGTTCAATAAAAAATCATAAAGTGCTCCAAAAAATGAAACCAACCCAGGAAGTCAGTATTGGCCTCCTAGGTAACTGGATGTCCAAGTAGAAGTCAAACGACCAGTCCCAGGCTGGGCATGGTGGGGCACGCCTGTAATCCCAGTGCCTGGGAGGCTAAGACAGGAGGGTTGCAGCTTCGAGGGCAGCCTCAGCAACTTAGCAAGACCCTCAGCAACTTAGAGAGACCCTGTTTCAGAAAATAAAAATTTTAAAAAGAAGGGCTGGGGTGTAGCTCAGAGGTAGAATACCCCTGTGTTCAATCCCCAGTATCAAAACAAACAAAAAAAGATGAGAAACCCCAGGTGGCAGAGTTAGGACAGTGTTAGAGCTGGGATTCAGACAAGCAAAGACCCGTCTAAAATAAAGCTATCAAGATTCTTTAGTTACAAGGAACAGAGAAAATTGGATTCATCTAAGGAGTTTATTGGAAAACAGAGACAGAAATCGTATTGGAAGCCCTCAGGAACTAAGGCCATAAATTTCTCCATCTCTCTCAGGGACACCCCAATTCCCAACACAAAGTATCATTACTTCCTTCCACTTGTCTCCTTTGCTCTCTTCTCTGGTTCAGCATGGTTCCTCACAATGACAGCCCCCCACTAAAACAAGACACGCGATCGCAGGCCGGTTAGCAGAGACCAGCTGGGTCACTGCGGCTGTTCAGGTGATCAGGGACCGTGGACGAGCCCACTTCTCTAGAGTTGGGAATGGACATCTCTAGGAGTTCCCCGTTATTCCAGTTTTCAGACCTTGTCTTACTATCTACTTATGTCCAGATCCCTGTTCTTTATTTTAATATTTTAAATGAATGGCTATCATTTTAATTGTGCATATTTATGGGGAACAATGTGATAATTGGATGCATATATAATTGTAATGATCAAGTCATGGTGGTTGGCATTTCCATCCCCTTAAACATTTTACATTTAATTAGTACATAATACTTGTACTTATTTATGGGGAACAGTGTGATACTTCCACACACATGTATTTTGTGGATTGATCAAATCAGGGTAATTCACATTTCTAGCTCCTTATTGTCAAATTGTGATTGGACCCTTTGTGCTCTTCTCTTCTATCCATAATATACACCAGTTATTGTGAACTAATGCTGTGTCCTCAGAAGGGTCTTCCTGAACACACAACCTAAATAGCTTCCAGACCCTCTCCCTCATCTGTCTCTATCCCCTGCCCTCATCAGCCTTATTTGTCTTCCTAGAATCTATCACTACCTGAATTGTTTCATACATTTTTTTATTGTCTGTCTTCCACATAAGACCATAAGCTCTACGAAGACAAGAATTTTCTGTTGTTCATTACCACATCTTCATCTCTTGAAAAAGTGTCTGGCATGTGCTTGGTGCTCAATCAATAATTGTAAAATAGATCAATGTCATCTGTAAAAAATTAATCAAAATAACAGTTTTGTTTAGTTAGATTCAATAAAGTATGATCAACATAATTTTCTACTTGTGGATGTCACTAAGGGTAGAATTATTTTTAACTTGAATCTTGTGTCTCCTGCGCAGGCAATGTCATGATTGTTAGACGCTACTCCATTTCTTCATCAGTTCATTCATTTGCTGCATATGACCCCTGGAAATCTAGGGAAAGCCATCCAACTGCTGGAATCCTAGGAGCTCAGGGAACAGCTAAATCACTGACATGCTCTTCAACTGAAAAGCAAGACAATGAAGGAAAGATGTTGCCGGCAGATTCTTTTATCAGCGATAACTTCAGCCCACGAGCTTCTCCTGAGCACGTCTTTGGTTGCAGGTAATGGTCGCTATGCCTCCAGTTAGTTTACAGGGTTCCTCATAATGACAGCCCCCCACTGACCAAGACATGCAATCGTAGGCCAGTTAGCAGCAACTAGCCGGATTACTGTGGCTGTTCAGGTGATCAGGGGCTGTGGACGAGCCCATTCTTCTAGAGGTGGTTATCGAGACATTCCACAACCTAAGGAAGACCTTATCTCGTGGAAGAAACAAATCAAATAGCACTTTGGGCCAAAATAATTTCCATATTACTTATGTCCATTTGGAGAAGCAAAAGAAACCAATTTTGTTTTTCATATTTATTTATTTATTTATTTATTTATTTATTGGTGCATTGTAATCATACATCTTAATGAGTTTCAGGGTGGTAGAAGTATACCTGCACACACTGGTCAATTAGCCCTCTTCCAATTCCCACCCTCATTCCCTCCCCCTTCCCTCCTTCTCGTGCTCAGCATAGTAGCTGACTTTGATAAGTTTGTGTATGTATATCCTGTGCATTAAGGTGAAGACACCAATTTTTTGAAGTCAAATGGCACCCTCTACAAGACACCTCCAAAAAAGCAGAAAAACAACCTTCATTTATTCATCGAGCATTAGTACTCATACTCTGAGCTAGGCACCATTAACACAAGACTCAGCAAAAGCAAGATGTGTATTGAGAACTCTCATTTAGTGACAAGACACACATGTAAACTGACCACTACAACAAAGTGTGTCTCGGGAAGAAAGCATGGTTACTTTAAAAGCTGAACACATGACTAATTCCTCTCAGGGGGAGACTCCTCCTGTGGAGGCTGATGCCTTTTAATGGGCTTAAGGGGGAGGGTAGGCTGTTAAGGACTTTTTAGGCATAACCCAAAAGAACAAGAGACAAAGAGAAAACTCATTAGAGTCGGGCGTGGTGGGGCACACCTGTAATCCCAGTACTTGGGAGGCTGAGACAGGTTTGAGGACAGCCTCAGCAATTTAGTGAGACTCTCAGGAATCTAGCGAGACCCTGTTTCAAAAATAAGAAATAAAAAGGGCTGGTGGTATAGCTCAGAGTTAGAATAGCCCTGGGTTCAATACCCAATACCAAGAGAGAGAGGGAATGAGAGAGAGAGAGAGAGAGAGAGAGAGAGAGAGAGAGTCTAGTCTGTTTCCAAAATACATGAATTCATATTGAGGGAGTTAGGCACACCCTGAGAATGAGAGGGATTTGAGAAAACAGGCTTGGGGCCTTTAAGAGGAAACTTGGCCAGTGGCCCCTGCAGTGCGTGGAATCAAGGCCTCCTTCAGAATTCTATCCAGCATCATTTATCCGCCTCACTGTGCTGGAGCATGGCCTCCTCTCCCCACACTCTGCGTTCCTACCTTGCAACCCCCAGGGAGGCCCTGGCTCTTTGGCAAAGTCTCCACACATCTGTTTTGTGTGAGTCAAAGGAGGAAAATCAAGGAAAGGGGACCAGGGCTTCACGATTAGCTTATCACAGGGAAGAGAAAGTGGGAAAATGTGGCTAGGGAGAGAGCAAGTGAATCATCTCCTCGGTGGTGGCAGGAAATCCAGTCGAGGGGTAATGGGAGTCCAGGAGTCGTGGGCCTGCGGGGATTCTCTTAAGGGTTGGGAAGAGCACAGACTTCCCACAGGATGTGGGATGCAGAGGCTGAGCCCGTTTTCTTTGGATTTCAAAAGACAGAACGAAAATTGTGTGTCGCATGTAGAAAGTTCCATTGTAGCAGCAGAGAGTAACCAGAGTCATAAAGGACAGTGGATTTATTCGGGCAAAGAAAAATGGAAAGGTCGTCGCAAGGAGAACAAGAAAGACATGAAGGTGGAAGAAGCCACACCTCCAGAAGAAACTTAAAGTAGGGGAGTGAATGAGGATGGAGAGGTGAGCGGGCCCCTGCCTAGAAGGTCCTTCATGGAATGCTAAGGAGTGTGCTTTATCCTGTAGTCATTGGAAAGCTAGCAAAAACAAATGTCTTTTGGGATTTTTCCAAATATTTTTAAAATGTTACAAACACCAGCGTATTAATCTACAAGAGTTTTATCATATTTGCTTCAGCTATTTTTATATAAAAGAAAATGCTACTAATTAAGAGGAAGATCTTATGTCTCTCTTCCCCCTAACCTCCCCAGGGGCAAATGTCATCATGAGTTTGGTTTCAATCTTTCTAACCTGTTTTTCTGCTTGTATTACATCCATCCATCCACTCCACAATTATATCCTGAGCCAGTATATCCTGCTGGGCAGGATTCTAGGTCCTTCCATACAGCAGGAAACAACAGTCAAAAATCCCTGCCCTTCTGGAACTTGTCTCTTTGTAATGTAACAAACAATGAACATGAAAATACATAAAGTGCCGGGCGTGGTGGCGCACGCTTGTAATCCCAGTACTTTGGGAGGCGGAGACCGGAGGATCCGGGTTCGTGGCCAGCCTCAGCTCTCTCTCTCTCTCTCTC